>LPNX010716671.1:414735-483056 GCA_001517045.1 Pseudotsuga menziesii
GTTTTGCACCTGTGGTCCTTTTAGGTGGACAAGATTAGGAAAGATAAAAATAATAATTTTTTATTCTTTTCCTAATTTCATTTTCACTTTTACCAAAAAGGTACTTTTATTTTTTTCTTTTGACTTTTATAAGAAGTCCTTATTTAATTTTGTCTTCCACCTGTGGTACAAAAAGTTTTTATTTCTTTTGACTTTTGACTTTGGCCTTTTACCAAGTTCCTCTGTGGTCATTACCTGTGGTACTTTTTTATTTCAAAAGTACATCATCATAAACCAAGAGAGTTATTAATGCTTTTATATCACACACTGTGTGACACCTAGATGTGGTACTAGGGTAACTTAACCAAGGGTAGGTAATCCTTGGAGAAGCACACCAAGCCCATAGATCAAGGGTCAAAGTGCCACACACATGCCCAGACCTAGTCTAGGGCTTACAGTGTCTTCATTCTCCCAAAGAATGGCTACTCAGAACTAAGCCGAGTCTACTAGTCCTAGACTGGTCTACATCGTGGTCCCGGACTAGATGTCTACTCAACACAAGGTTGAGTCTACCCAGGGAAGATCTGGGTTTATATCATGGTCCTAGACCAGATATCTACCATTCAACAGAATGGTCACTCAACACTGGGTTGAGTCTTCACCGTGGTCTTGGACCAGGTGGTCCCATTCTCCGAAGAGAAGGGNTCTTTGCAAGATATCCATTGCATACTTTCCTTGTGTCAGGAAGATCTCACTTGGCTTTTGCCAGACTTCTAAGCCAAGGAAGTAATGCATAAATCCGAGATCTTTCATCTCGAATTCAGAGGTAAGCTCCCTCTTGCACTGGTCTATCAACTGTTCATCACCCGTAAGAAACAAGTCATCTACATATAGAACAAGTATCAAGACATGATTATGAACAACTTTAAAGTACAAGTTAGAATCAGTTGTACTTTTGGAGAACTCCAAGCTATGGAGAAATCCATCCATCCTGGCATACCAGACTCTCGGAGCCTGTTTTAGTTCATACAAGGCTTTCTTTAGTTTACATACACGGGTCTTCTTCCCATGAGTGACAAAGCCTTCAGGTTGTTCAATATAAACCTCTTCCTCAATCTTACCATTGAGAAAGACTGTCTTTACATCCATCCGATGTAACTTCCATCCGAATACTGCAGCAAGTGAAATGATGGTTCTGATGGTTGTGTACCTGGCAACAGGTGCAAATGTCTCGTCATAGTCAATGCCTTCTTTTTGAGTGAAGCCACGAGCTACGAATCTGGCTTTATACTTCTCCACACTGCCATCTGTAGCATGCTTGATCTTATAAATCCATCTAGAAGTCACTACTGACTTTTCTGTAGGTCTGGGAACAACTTTCCAAACATCATTCTTCATGATTGACTTATACTCATCAATCATGGCATCAACCCATATCTGTTTACTTGCTGCTTCTTCGTACGATGAAGGTTCTGAACTGATAAGTTGACTCATAAGATCGGAGTACTTCTGTGGTCTTATGCTTTCTCTGAAAGTCCCTGGAGGAGCTTTATGCTTCTCGGCTTGTACCGTTTCTCGGTACCAAGCATGTCTCCTTTTGGAAGAAGGAACTTCAAGTAGTTCTTCTAGTGGACTTTCAATGTTCTAAAGAACATCTGGAGTTTGATCATCAAACTCTTCCTCCCTCTGAATTTCTGAATCTGGAAACTCAAGTGGAGCAATTGCATCTTTCGATGAAAGCTCTAGTATTTTACGAAACACCGCTTCCTCATGGAAGATCACATCTTTGCTGACCTCAATGTACCTCTGTCCATGCATATATACTCAATAAGCCTTCGAGCAATCACTGTACCCAACAAATAAGCCTTTCTTACCAGAAGGCTCTAGCTTGGCCCTCTTTTCTTTTGGCACATGAACATACACAGGAGTGCCAAATATCTTCATGTGATCAACTGCAGATTGGTGAAGACTTCTTCTGGAGTCTTCTCACCCAAGATAGCATGAGGGCTTCTGTTCTGGATGTACACTGCAGTTCCAGTAGCTTCAGCCCATAAAGACAAAGGAAGATCTAGATCAGTGATCATGGCTTTAGCAGCCTTACAGATCGTTCTATTCTTCCTTTCCGCAACCCCATTCTGCTAGGGGTTGTAAGGAACTGTCAGCTCTTTCTTGATTCCTGCTTCTCGACAAAAATCATCAAACTCATTAGATTCATACTCACCTCCGTTGTCTGATCTCAAGATACGGATGTGCCTGCCAGTCTGATTTTCAATTAGTGTCTTGAACTCTTTGAACTTGTCAAAGGTTTCACTCCTGGCCTTGAGGAAGTAAATCCAAGACTTCCAAGAGTAGTCATCAATAAACAAGACATAATATAAACACCCACTCAAGGAGGGTGAAGACATGGGCCCACAAATGTCAGAATGAATCAAATCCAAAATGCCTTTAGATCTACTCTTGCTTCTGGGAAATGATTTCTTAGTGTTATTACCTAGAGCACATCCTTTGCAAATTCCTTCATGCTTTAAAGAAACTTCTGGCATACCTGTAACCATCTTCTGCAATCCTGGGAGAGCTCTGTAGTGAAGGTGTCCAAACCAATGTTATCGGAACTGGACCGGTTTTGAAAAAACCGGCCGGTTGGACCGGTTTACACGAAAGACCGGCTCGAATAGCATGTCTGAACCGTTTTTCGCCGGTTTTGGTTTGAACTGCCCGGTTTTAACCCTGAACTGCCCGGTTTCATGCTGAACCGGTCCACTTGCACCAAACCGGCGGTTCCCTACAGAACCGGCCGGTTGGAAAATTGTTGTTGCTTGACAACACTATTATAGGAAAATTGGAGAAACCATTCCTGTATTATTGGAAAGATGATTTAGGTGCATGTATTTGCCATTTGGTCACACTGTTCTTGGAAAATTAGGTTATTTGTTTTGATGGCAGACAGGGCTACCTGCTATCCACAGATTCTGTAAGACACTGGTTGCTGTTGGATCATACATAAGAGACATTACCTGGAATCTGCTTTGCATCTGTAGTGGTGCCGGGGCATCACTATATTTCTTATTATTCTGTTCTTCTAGGAGTAATTATATTATTATACAATTGAAGAATGATGAAGCGCTTACTTTTGGAATGCAGGGGTTGTATTTGACATATGTGAGATATTGGGTGTTCTGGAACGCATTTAAAGTTTGAATGTTAGCTGTTGAGATATTAATACAACCTTTCTGTTAATCATGCATTTATTGGAGAGTAAGAAGAATTAGTAGAGATCAGGGTGATGGTAAAAGAATTGAGCATTCTATAGAAGTGTATTTTGTGTCTATATTTGAGTTCCCAATAAATAATGACAAAAAAACTACAATGTTTGAGGAATAAACAGCCAGATTGATCTGAGTTAGATTTCGCGAGTTCACAGAAGGCTTGCAAAAGTGATAGATCTAAAAAGAGACGTTTCATCTTGGGAAAAACTATGGTTTAGGAAATTTTTGGTGTGCGCAATGTTGTGGATTGACAAGGTTTGGCTACAGGCTCTAGAAATATCCCACAACAAAAACTCATGCAAACTTGTGATGTTTCAAGCCTTGCAAACATCGAGTTACATAAGAGAATTACTTGTAGGGTTTAGGTTATGGAATGAAAGATGCATGATACGTATGGCTCACCAATACTTGTTAGCTTGCTATTGTTGTTTTCTACACTCTTACTTGCTATATACATGAGACACTTTGCATATTTGTGTATAATTGTTTGAATTGACATGGATGCACATGGATATATATATATTTATTGAAAATGTGAATATTTAATGTATTTTTGCTTAACCGGTTTTTCTCTCCGGTTTTTTTCCGGTTTTTGTCTGGTTCCGGTTCGGTTCCGGTTCTCGAGGTGGGTCGGTTCAACCACCGGTCCGGTTCTGATAACATTGGTCCAAACCTTCTATGCCAAAGTTCACAGGGATCAACTGAGTGATGTACCAAAGCATGAGTGGAAACTTTTGAAGCCTTGTAGAGATCTCCCTCTCGAACCCCAATCTGTACTGCTGAGTCTAGATTTGTGTCTTTTGCCCATAAAAAGACCTTCTTGTCCATAAAGAGGACTCTGTGGCCCTTGTCTTCCAAGCCAACAACAGATAAAAGGTTCTTCTTTAAACCAAGAACATAAAGAATATCATCAATATGAAGAACCGTACCTAAATCAAGTTGAAGTGAAGTTGAGCCAACTCCTTCAATCTTGTAAGTGGAGTCATCTCCAAGTTCTACCTGAGTGGTGAACTTCTTCTTTCTGTAACTGGTAAGGGTGCCACGGTTACCTGTCATGTGCCTGGAGGCACCACTGTCAACCAACCAAGAAGTAGAGCAAGCTGAGAAAGAACCAGTTAGAGCAGAAATCAAATAGTACTCTCTTATAGGCTCATTAGTTTTATTAGCCTTGACTTTCTTCTTCTTCTTTGGTTCTTCATCTTCTTCTTCCTCTGCTTCTGCAGCAGATGCCTGAAACCTTCTCTTGGGTTTCTTCTTGTTCTGCCTACAGTCTCTAGCATAATGCCCAAACTTGTGACAAGTATAACATTCAATCTTAGACATGTCAGAAAACTTACCCAGTGGTTTCTTCCCTTTCTTTTGCTGATGGAAAGACTTATTGAACTTTTTGGTCTTTGCTGCAAGTGCAAGGTTATCCTGCTTGATTACCTTGTCATTGTTCCTTGCTTCTTCTTGTATGCAATCATGCCAAAGCCTTTCAAAGCTTGGCTGATTTTCTTGTCCACAGACGGATGCCATGAAGGTTTCCCAAGAGCTTGGGAGACCATCAACCACTGTTGTACAAGATCATCATCATCAACAATAACACCAATAGCAAGGAGTTGATCTCTTACCTGTTTGATCTTAGTGAAGAAGGAACCAACACTTTCATCTTTGTTCAGCTTCAAAGTTCATAGCCTCTTCTTCAAGACTCTCTTTTGACTGGGAGCCTTCTTTTCATAGAGGTTTATCAATGTATCATAACATTCTTTAGCAATCTTCAAGGATGTGATGTTAGGCATCAATTCTTCTTTGATAGAATCATAAATAACTCTTCTAGCCTTACCTTGCTTCCTCTTGTAGGCAAGCTGTAAGCGAATAATTATTCGCTCATACAATAATATTCACCAAAACACTTGGAATATTTGATAAGCCATAAGGCAAGTATATATTAATGATAGGATGAAAGATGATTACAATGGTTGATAACCCGCCTATTAAACAAGGCTTGGGAATTGTGAATGAAAGGTCATGTCCTTTCATCATAAGTATAATTAATTATGTTTATTATTAATTATTTAATTATTATATTTATTTTATGTTCGTTAAATTGCCTTCCCCTTAAGGGAATCTTTGTCCTCAAAGATGTATTGACATTAATGTCTAATTTACAGTAATCTATCGTCTCGGGGTTCTTTCCCTTTTTGTATTTGCGACATTTGAGGAAATGAGCTGATACGAATTATGGATCCCCCAGGAGAATTGTCGCATCATATCTGCTGTGGTCCATCCCAGATCTATTTTTATTGGAGCTCTGAGATCTTTTTGTGGGACTATTCGTTTCAATTGTTGCTTAGTATGTCGATATTTTCGCATGTCCACATAAGTCTTCTGTGAATATTCATTTTGACCATGTCGTTGGTCAAAATGACGATTATAATTAGGATGTCTGTAAGGTGTAGGTGTTGTTTGTTCTTCTTTCTTTTGGACTGCGGCGAGGACTGTCTTCACTTCCTCGATTTGATTTTTGGATGCATTTTCCTGGATTTGTGCTTCTTGGTTCTCCAGTCGATTGTTGTGATTCTGAATCTTTTCGATTCTTTCATCTTGCGACTTTTTTTCAATTTATAACTCCTTGATTTGATTCTGTAGTTCCTGATTACGATTATTTAGACACTGGTTTTCTTCTTGCTTTTCCAGTATTTGTCCTTCGAGATCTTCACCGGAGTGTTCCCTCTTGCTATTGTTTTTCAATTTTTATTTATTTTTGTAATCAGTGTTTTGTTATGATTTCTTTATCTGAAAATTTCTTCAGAATTGTTGGATATTGTTTTCTTACTCTTTCCAATCTCCAACGCATGTTCCTTTTTAGAGTCGCTATTTTGTTGTTGAAGAACTTTTATCTGTTGTCGATACTGGTCGACCACTAATTCTTGATCTTCTAATTTTTGTCGTATGTGCTTTAGTTCTTCATCTTTCTTGTTAACGATTTTGTTCAAGCGTATTATTTCTGCTTCGTAATCACTTATTTCTTTCTTTTATATCTTGATTTTTTTGTCTCTGATTTAACTCACTTTCGTCTTTTAATTTCTCAATTTGGGCAGACAATTTTTCTATATGATTTTTCTGGTCGAATTTTTTTTGTTCCTTGCACTCTTTTTTCATCTTATGTAATTTAATCAATACTTCTGATTTCGTATTCAAGTCTTGTAACTTTTCATTGTCTATTCGATAACGTTTTAACTTGGCTTCTAATTTCTCTATTTGTAGTCGTAAACCAGATTCCATGATCTCTGATTTCTTCCACACTAGATGATGATGGTCTTCGATTTTTTTTTCCTTTGACTATTTGTTCAACAATAATTGGTCTTCTTCATTAGTTTAAATAACCCTTTTTTTTTCAACAATAATTATTATAAAATAATAATTTTTATAATTTCTTTTTATAATAATAATTATTAATTAATAATTATATTAATGTTTTTATAAACTATATATATAGTTTAATATATAGTTTTTTTAAAATAATAATTAATTATTGTATTAATTATTATATAGTAAAAATCTTTATTTTATTATTTGTTTTAATAATAATAAAATAAGGTTTTGAAATATTATAATTAAATAATCGAAAAATGCCAATAGTTTTGTAAAATGCTAGGAGATTGGGTGGTTGGGAGGAATGAGTGTTACCTTCTCCACCTAAGTTCAAATCTCGCTTGCTTTTTTAGTAGCAATTATTATGCATTTTTTTTTTCCCGAAGTTTTGTAAAATGTGAGTAGATTGGGTGTTATATTCCCCACCTAAGTTCAAATCTCACCTGCTCTTTACTTGTAATTATTATGCACTTTTTTATTCAAACCCAAACCCTCTTTAAGAAACCAAGTGAGGTTCACTTTTACCCTCTTTTTTTTGTTTTACTTTTATCTTTTCTTTTTTAACTTTTCTTTTCTTTTACCTCTTCTTTTGGGGGGGTTACTTTTACCTTTTTTTATTTTTTTTATTTTTTAAGGACAAAGTCCTACTTTTTTGGGAAACCCAAATCTACACAAGGTGTAAATAATGTTGTCCAAGGTCCGTATAGCCCTGATACCACTGTAAGCGAATAATTATTCGCTCATACAATAATATTCACCAGAACTCCTGGAATATTCGATAAGCCACAAGGCAAGTATATATTAATGATAGGATGAAAAATGATTACAATGGTTGATAATCCGCCTATTAAATAAGGCTTGGGATTTGTGAATGAAAGGTCATGTCATTTCATCTTAAGTATAATTGATTATGTTTATTATTAATTATTTAATTATTATATTTATTTTATGTTCGTTACACAAGCCTACCAACATTTGTAGTTGGCTCTTATGTGACATTAAAAACAATGTCATCTAAGTCATTCTCATCAAGAATGGCTGTCAACCTGGCCTTCCAAGAATTGAAGTTTGCTGAACTAGAGAGTTTCTTTTCCGGTTTGAAACCAACGGTAGCCATCTCTGTCACTTATCCAAATGTTAGATCTGCAAATCTTATTCCAAGATCTAGTGAGAAACAACAACAATGTCCCTTTACTGTGTTTTCACATGCTAAGCTCTGATACCATGTTGAATTTTCAGCATTAGCATAAATTTTAAAAATTTGCAGATAAACATAAATAGATCAGTAGTGCAGTAAAAACACATTCATCACATCAACACACATGGACACAATATTTTTCACTGGGAAACCTTCAAAGGACAAAAACCCCAAAAGCATTAATAGCTCATATCGTAAATGAGATGGCTTAAGAAATTCTTCAAAAAGTTCCTCAAATCCAGATCTGGATTTTGACCACAGTAACTGTAAAATTCATTAGTAAAAATTAGACTGATAATTTTACCCATAATTTCAAAATTACAGAAAATTACCAATTTAGAGCTTTCTCAGAAAAACTGAGATTTTCTTTCCTACCCGAAAATATCAGACTGCTGAAAACTGCTCGAAAATATCAGACTGTTGAAAACTTTCCAAAAATATCAAACTGCTGAAAACTGCCCGAAAATATCAGACTGTTGAAAACTGCCCGAAAATATCAGATTGCTGAAAACTGCCCAAAAAATGGAATGCTGAAGATGGCTGTGCAAAAATGCTGAAGATGGACTTTGCTGACAAAACCCTAGCTGAGGGTTTGAACATAAGATAATCTTCTTCACTTGTGAGAGCAAACGTGTGTGTGACAAATGAGAAGGCTTGATCTTTTTTTATAGCCTTTGTTTGCCTGTAAGTGGACAAGATTAGGAAAAATAAAAATAAAAATATTTTTATTCTTTTCCTAATTTCACTTTCACTTTTTTATTAGGAACTAAGCTGAGTCTACCAGTCCCAGACTGGTCTACATCGTGGTCCGAGACCAGATGTCTACTCAACACAAGGTTGAGTCTACCCAGGGCAGATCTAGGTTTATATCATGGTCCTAGACCAGATATTTACCATTCAACAGAATGGTCACTCAACACTGGGTTGAGTCTTCACCGTGGTCCCGGACTAGGTGGTCCCATTCTCCAAAAAGAAGGGCTCTCGATGCTGCTAAAAAAATCGACACTTCTTTCTCGGAGACATAAGTCTACAGATCACTTTAGGACAGGTGTCCAGGGATGATACAATCCTACTGCAACATCACTGCTCCCCCTTTCGGGGAAGGTCTTTTCAAACAACACCAAGCTTGTCTCGAAAGTATTCAAACTTTACTCGAGACAAAGGCTTCGTCAACACATCAACAACTTGTTCATTAGTACTCACATACTAGAGCTTTATGGCTCCATTCTGTATCATATCTCGGATGTAGAAATACCAGATTTCTATGTGCTTCGATTTATCATGGAACACTGGGTTCTCCGTCATCTTTATACAACTCTGGTTATCACATAGAATCACTATGGTATCCAACTCTAGGTTAAATAAACCTGACATCAGCTTTCGAAGCCATATGGCTTCACAACTAGCAGAGCAAGCTGCTATGTATTCTGCTTCAACACTGGACTGTTTTCTGCTATGTATTCAGTGTGCTAAGAGCAACACTGGACTGTTTTCTGTGAAACCATGAAATCATAGTAGACCCCAGACTATAACATCCACCTGATGTGCTTCTTCTGTCTGAGACACTTCCATCCCAATCTGCATCTGTATAGCCATACAATCTGTAGTCATGGTTTCCATCATAGTATAGACCAAAGTCTATAGTCCCTTTCAGATTTCTCATCACATGTTTTGCAGCTATTAGGTGAACACGTCTAGGTTGAACTAGATGCTGACTCATGGTGTTCACAGCAAAACAAATGTCTGGTCTGGTATTTGTTAGATACAACAATGACCCAATAATCTGTCTGTATTGAGTCACATCCACCAATTCTGATGATTCATCAGTCAACAACTTCAGGTTGGTATCCATGGGCGTGGCCATGGCTTTACATTCCAACATATCAAATCTTTTCAAGATTTCCACTGCATACTTTCCCTGGTTGAGAAAGATTCCTTACGATTTCTGCCATACCTCCAGACCTAGGAAATAATGCATTAACCTAAGGTCTTTCATCTCAAATTCTTCAGCGAGTTTCTTCTTGCATTCTATAATCAGTTTCTCATTCCCTGTCAGAAATAGATCATCCACATACAGTAATAGTATGACAGGTTCATATTCTATAACCTTGAAGTAAAGTTAGGATCGGCTTTACTCTTGGTAAAGTCCAAGCTCGTCAAGAAACTATCTATCCTTCCATACCAAGCTCTAAGAGCTTGCTTCAGACTGTACAGGGCCTTCTTCAACTTGCATACGTGAGTCCATCTGTCTTCAACTTTGAATCCTTGTGGCTGTTCTATGTATACTTCTTCCTCAATCACACCATTTAGGAAGGCTGTCTTCACATCCATCTGGTGTAAGTCCCACTTCATCATAGATGCAAGTGCCATGATGGCTCTAATCGAAGCATATCGTGCTACTGGTGCAAATGTTTCTTCATAATTAATTCCCTCTTTCTGAGAGAAACCTCTAGCCACAAATCTTGCCTTGTACTTCTCTATACTTCCATCAGTTGCATGTTTTATCTTGTAGATCCACTTGGAAGATACCACACTCTTGCCTTTTGGTTTGGGAACTATATCCCAAACATCGTTCTTCATTATTGGCTGGTATTCTTTCATCATTGCTTCTACCCATTCTTTCTTCTATACAACTTCATAGTTTGTAGGTTCTTGATCTACAAGATCACACATCAAAGCTACATAGTTAGAAAATGGTTTGGGCTTCTTGCTTATCCTTGTGGAGCCTTCAGGAGCTCCATATCTTTCTGCTTCTTGTATAATTTCTCTTTCCCGAGCAGGCTTTCTCTTCCGTTATATTTCCATCATGGGAGGTTTGTTATCATCAACCTTGTAGTTGCCTATGTGAGGTGGATCCAGGATGGATGGTAGAGGGACCAACAACTAAGGAGGTGGAACCAAGATTGTCTCGACTCCCAAATGGATGGTTGTCACGCCAATCGAGGCAGACTTCACTTTATGTTATCTTAGCCCAAGACAACAAAGGGGGAGACCCAGATCTACTCTCGACAGGAGAGATCAAACCTAGACACCAGATCAGATCAAATGGACTTGAGGTACGTAAGGTGTAAGGTAATAGAAACCCTAGATCCATGGATGATGTCCCTAGGTGAACCAAGGCTTTGGATTAGGGTTTAGGAAGTGTGAGGCTTGATCCAAAGTGGGACATAGGTGACCTATGAAGTAAATACTAGATCTGGGGTTGATGTACTTGCAACAAGTGAGGATATTCGCTGCCTTGGGAAACGTGACCAATGTAGGGAGGTCAAGGACAGGATTGGGGCTATCTAGTACCGATGGATAGACTCGATGAGAGATATGATAGAGTTAAAGTACCTGAGTCACCAGTAAAAAAACAAATTACAAGAAAAGGAGGCCAAAGAAGGGAGCGCTAGGCTTGGAGATCAGTGCCTGTCAAATCTAGGACAATGGAGTCACTATAGGCCCAGCGTTGAGGGAAACCCACATGGGAAATACCCTGATCTACAGACCCAAAAAGGTATTTGGCCAGAAAAGTCAGATCACAAGAAAAACCAGCAGCAAGATGGATAGCGCTAGGGTTTGGGATGTCAATTTCTCAAATCTAGGGCAACCTGGACACTTCCAGCTCAGCGTTGAAGGAGAAATGGTAAGAGGATGACATGATCTACAAACCCAAGTTGGAATTTTGCCGGAAAAATCAGATCTCGGAAAAAGTCAAAGAAATGGTGAGGAGCGCTAAGATTTGGGAGGACAGTTTCTCAGATCTAGGGAAAACCAGGCACTTTCAGCTCAGCATTGAGGATGATTTGGTGAAGGGATGACCCGATCTACAAAACCCAACAGCGGTTTGTCCAGAGATCAAGCGGTCTATTTTTAGTGCTTTTTTGGTTTTTTTATTATTATGGAATTTTCAATAAAATGAAGAAAAAGAAGATGTCAATGGATTGAGATTTGGAAGAAAGGGACTAACCTGTAGATCTTACCTGGAAAACCTTGTAGATGCTTTGATGATGATGATCTCTGTTATCCCGATCAATTTGAGAAGCTTTGAGCATGTTCTATGTCCAACGTTTTGCCCCAAGGAGTCAATGTGCCCTTTCTCCTGTACAACAAACGTCAACCATATCATATTTGTTGCCACATGAGAAAAAAGCTAAATGCTACAGAAAAATAGCAAGAAGAAATCATAGATCACAATGACAGTAATGATAACCCCCTGATAAAAAAGGAAGACAATTCAAGCGAGTCGAGGCCCCCCTGCAAAAACGCCCAAGCTGAAGTCACCCTCCTGTAGACAAGACAAAGATTCCCCCAAAAATATAGATCTTGCAACAATTTCCCGAATGCTAGGAAGCAAAAGACTTTCCAATCACCCTCTAAGAACACCAGATGCAAAGGAGATCCAAGAATTTCCATAAGAAAAGTTTTTCTATTATCCAGATCCAAGAGCCAAAGACCCCTTACAAATAAGAAGCTCTCTCCTTTAAATAGGAATGAGAGAACCAAAATCCTCACCACTTTTGAAATGGGTGGCTAAGATTAAAAGATACAAATGTTATAATCAACGGTTGAGATGAGCTCAACATACAATACATGGATCAATGCCATAATATAATATAAAAGTGGACTAGATCACCCTAGGAGAGGGGATCCCACTCAACAAAAAATAAATGAAGCACATGGTGGGTCCAGGGAGTGTTAACTAACTCCCTCTGGGTGTCCCCATGGCACAATAAAAATAATATAATTTTTTAAATGTGAAATTGTGCCTCCTTGAGGAAATCGTGAGCCTCCAAAAGCTCCAGAAAATAATATAATAATGCCCGGAAAAAAGATGTGGGCCCATCCAAGTGCTACAACTGTTGGAGAAGAAGTGGAAGACATCACCCTCATCATTAGAACTCCTCCCATGCCATTTTGTTGCCTCAGGAGCCCAAATCGAATCTTCAATAGCTATTTAATTACTTTTTAATCTGCCTCCAGAAGCGTGATATGCCCAAAACAGCCTCCTAGGGTGCCTGCGTTATCCAACTGATCCCACCAGGCTCTCTAGAAACGGGGTACTATGGTATAATCAAGTGGCTGGACCCCCTATGCCCCATATAGCGCCATAGGAGATCCAACAAAATCATCTCCTTGCTCAAACCTGCCATCTAGTGAAGCAAAACTGCACTAGAAGGGTAAAATGAGCCTAACCATCTCTGTAAGTGCCCGGAACTTAAAACAAGCTGTCTCATTGGACTGAGAAAATCCAAATCCATCCAAGGTATATACTCATACCCTCTCTAGGTCTCTGCCTGATCATCTACAATATCAAATAGACAAAATAATAACCTGTAAATTACCAAATACCCATAATGTAACTCACGCTGACATCCATCTGCTGCAAGTGTTAAAAGACTAAGACATTCTCTACAAATCATTTAAGTAACAATCATAACAAGTAGCAATCACTTCACTCGTGGTACATCAACCAAATACATATATAGGGTTTTATTTATTATAACTCAGACCAGACTTTCAAGACTATACTCACTTCATAGTTGTAGTCAATTTGCTAGTGAAGGGTGAAGGCTAAAATTCATAAGGTTAGGCCAAAGGATGACTGCCCACTCAACACTATGACACTTTGGATATGGAAAGGGGAGGTCACTCTAGCATATGACGGACAAACAACAACACAGGGGATGGCGGTGTCTCACAAATGGGTGAGTTACTTCAGAGGTGCTTATTCACCTTGACAAATGCTCACAATCCAACTCAATACAAGTAAGGCCAGCAATCCTTAGATATAACTTTTAGGAATCATTGCTTTTTTGGGCCTTTGATTTTCCATAGCCTTGTTCCACATATTTTTTATACAGACTTTTATTATTTAGGCTTTATGCATTCATGTATGTTGAAAAACACTACTTTTCATAAATGCTTTAAGATATTTCGTTGCAATATTTTTCAAAGCCAATTTCATTAGGCTTAGCCTTGCGTTCATGTATGTTTAAAAACACTACTTTTCATGAATGAGATTTTTCATAAGATATTCAATTACATTTCCAAATACATTGTATTGATGGTAGCGCTACTTGCTTCAAGCTAACCAACACAACCTAGGCAACTCATAGCCGAGACACAAATAAACAAGGAGGTGTATCCAATCATAGAGCCTCTAGCGGGGAAAGGTCCTCCATGCCACAAGTCAAGTAGTAAGTCGAGTCAGAAACATAATTGGAAGGTAATGGATGGATGGAGACAATGAATGATGAAAACAACACTAGCAAGCCAAAGTATGGTGGGAATGACTACCTCTATTCTCCCTAAGGAGAGTTAAAACCAATGAGTATAGATCAAGAACTTCTAGGTCTAAGTGAGGACATCAATACATAATATTAATTCATCCAAGTCCACATATCTAGATTCTATATGACCGCCAGATCATGATACTAAATGCTAATACATGTCACAAGAATGAGTATAAGAGCAATGATAACCATAACACAAGATAATATAAGCTGAGTCATAATCATGTAAACAATCCATCTGAAACCGCATCAGTCCAATGAGAAAACACTGATACAACTCTGGGCATCAATAACTGCTCTGCAAATGGCTAAAATGGCTCCATCAGTCCTCAAATCTGAGTGTCCTAAGACTCAGTCTTGGCATGGGAGAGTACTATAGTCCATCAATCAAAATATGATCCATCATAAATGCTCATCTCAGCATCTCATATGTACGGGAACTGGCTGAAAAAATGTGCTGAAATCTGAAAAATAGTGTATGGTAGCCGGACTACTATATATGTGATAACAAGGTTCTTGTGGTTCTGTCATATCATGATCTTCAGGTGCTTCATCTTCAGGGGGGAATGTAGCCTCTACAGTTCTAGGAGGTACATCTTCCTCATACACTTCTTCATGTTGACATTTTTTGGATCTCTTGAGAGCTGCTTCTTCATTGAATGTTACATCTCTATTGATTTCCATGTGATGGAATCCAGGAATGTAGATTCTGAATGCCTTGGATACTTCACAGTATCCAACAAATATTCCCTTCTTTCTGGAAGGGTCCAACTTGGTTCTTTTCTCTTTTGGTATGAGAACATATACTGGACAACCGAATATCTTGAGGTGACTTACCTCAGGCTTATTTCCCGTTAACATCTCTTTTGGAGTCTTGAATCCAAGGGCACTGTGAGATATTCTGTTTTGTACATAGACAACAGTTCTTACTGCTTCTGCCCATAGATGCATTGGAAGATCTTGATCATATATCATTGTCTTCACTGCCTCCATAATGGTTATGTTCTTTCTTTCCGCAACACCATTTTGTTGAGGATTGTAGGGAGTAGTTAGTTCCCTCTTGATTCTAGCATCTTTACAAAAAGCTTCAAATTCTTTTGAAGTATATTCTCTGCCATTGTTTGATCGAAGTGTTTTGATTCTTTTGTCCGAAAGATTCTCTGTCAAGGCTTTGAATTCCTTGAATTTCTCAAACACTTCATTGTTTGCTTTCAAGAAGTATATCCATGTCTTTCTTGAATAGTCATCAATAAATGTAATATAGTATTCAAAACCACTTAAAGATGTGGAGGACATTGGACCACATACATCTGAATGAATCAATTCCAACATACCTTTAGTTTTTGTTTCGCTCTTCGGAAATGGATTCTTGATATTCTTCCCTTTTGTACATCCTTTGGAAATGCCTTCATGGTTGATCTTCAAGTCTAGTAGTCCTGTCACTACTTTGTTCACATGAGGTAGCGCTTTGTAATTGATGTGGGCAAGCCTCCTATGCCACAGTTCACTAAGATTAGTGGTCTCATGAGCAAGGGTTGTTTCTAGATGCCCCTTGAGTTTATACAGGCCTCCTTCTTCTTCACCGATAACTACATCTTCAATTGTCTTTCCTTTGGGCCACATGAGTATTTGGCCATCTATGAATGCAACTCTGTATCCTTTCTTATCTAAAGCTGAGATAGAAAGTAAATTCTTCTTTAGACCTGGTACGTATAAAACTTCCTTCATCTTCAGGGAATTTCCTGAATCAAGCTTGTAGCTTGCTTCACCAATTCCTTTGATTGGATATTGATAGTCATCTCCTAGAGATACTTTCTGAGGAGAGTTTCTTTCTTCAAGTTTTGACAGATTTTTTTTTTGTCCTGACGTGTGCTTTGAAGCACCACTATCAATAAGCCATGTGTCTTCTCCAGGTGTTACAGACCCAGAGAGTGCAGAGAATAGTACATACTCCTCGGCATCTTCTTCCCTTGCTTGCTTTCTCTGTGGTCCTTCTTCTTCTTCTTCATCCTCATCTTCAGCTAGATGTGCATGATGTCTTTTGTTATTATTCCTCTTCTTGTATTCTTCTCTCTTCAAAGGACAATTTTGGCAATGTGTCCTATCTTGTCACAATGAAAACACTGAAAGTTGGAGTAGTCCTTCTTTGGAAAACTTTCTCTTGTTCTTTGGAACCTTCTGGGAGGTTGAGACTCCTTGTGGTTTCCCTTCTTGAAGTTGGGTTGACTCTTTCTTCTCTTGGTATGGGTGGCTAGGGCTTGATCATCTTCCTTCAGTAGAGCTTCTCTATTGGCCACTCTAGCCTTCTCTTGAATACATTCTTCCCATACAGTATCAAACTTCATGCTTTCCTTTCTAGCACACATCATTTGGATCGACACCATTGAGAGCAGTCATAACCAACTCATCTTCATCAAGGGTGTCTCCAATGGCTTCTAGTTGTTCCTTGAACTGGGAGACCCTTGTGAAATAGTCCTGGATGGATTCTCCATGACTCATCTTGTGCTCTTCAATTGAGCTCTTAGATTCATCTTTCTGTTGATGTTTCTTCCTTCATACATCTTTGCTAGGGCATCATACATTTCTTTCGGAGTCTTCTTGGATGACACTTGGGGGGTCAAGTGATCCTTGATAGAATCAACAATAATCCTTTGTGCCCTAATTAGATCCTTCTTGTGCTTCTCCTTAGCTTCAACAGGTTCTGCAACTTCATCCTTGATATATTTTTCAAGATCATTCTCCTTGAGAATGAGGCCTCTTCTGTATTGTCATGCTCTGTAATTCTCTATGCCTTCTAGTTTGTCCTCAAGCTTGGTGCTTGGGGCCATCTCGTCAGAGGATTACAAAAAATGAAATTTTGGAAAATGAGAAACTGATCTTACCAGGAGATGCGCTTCACTGAGGCGAGTTGACTGGTGTGCTTGGTTTCTGGAGATCTCAAGTTTTCACCTTTCAAATCTGACTTGCAAGATTCTGCAGTGCAGTTTTCTGGTTCACTGTATTTTTGCAATTTTCTGGTCTAGTGTCAAACTAGGGTTTGACTTTCCCGGAGATCTACTCACTCAAAAACTTCGATCTTAGGCTCAGTAGGTGCGCTCTAGGAGGGCGCAACTTTCCATGCAATCAGATCTTCAAAAATCAAAGTTTTCCCTAAACCCTAATTTCTTGTCGAGGAGAGAGAGAAGGCTTTTTCACCTTGTGAAAGCTGTCCTATTCAGGTTAGCTCTGATACTATGTTGAGATTCCATATGCTAAGCTAGATTATCAGCATTCAATTTCAATTTCACAACAAAAGCATATAGACAGGATCACTGAAGGAAACAGTATCACAAGATCAACACAGATTTATCCTGGGAAAACCCTAAAAGGAAAAACCCAGTAGAAAAGCTTCCTCAAGATAGATGATCAAAAAGATAAAAGATAAGACTTCAGACTTGTCCTTCTCCTCCTTGCAGATAAGACTCTCTCTCTTGCGCTACACAAGTGACTGACTCTGTGTCTGTGTGTTGGAATGAGGAGCGCCTCACTTCAGTTAAGCTCCCAGTCAATACCATGAATCACTCTCTTCTCTAAACTTCTTTTACTAGTGTTGGGGGTGCCCCTCGGGTTCGTTTTTGCTATAAATAAAGCATGCATCTCTCCATTTCAAGTGAGTTGGAATGTACTGAGAAGAGCTTCTGCATTGTATTCATTTGTTCATTTGAGAAATAAAGAGACTTTGGAGGTCATATTGTGTGGCTTCTTTGTTGAGTGGATGATTTATCACTATGCTTTGTGAAGATAATCTTTGTTGGATCCATCTTGTTTCTAAGTACTAAATCTAGCTTGCTTGAAGGACTGGTATCAGTTTTGCAAGGTAAATTAAACAGTTTGTTTACGGCTTTAGTTTATTTAGTATGGATGCCTAGAGATCTAATCGAATATTTCATTTGTTTATGAATATCTTCTTATAGATTTATAAGTATATATGTTGTTGGATTTTATCTTGGTTTGTAAGTTGTGTGATGTGCAAGTTATCTTAGTTGGAGACTTAGAGGATCTTGCTTGATCTATCTAGTTTCTAACATCTTTTGTTTACAGATAAAGTCCCTCGGTGCCCCACAAGCGAAGCCTCAAGGATCATCTTGTTCTCCAAGCTTCTTGTTTCTCCTTCTCCTCAATTTTTATATTATCTCCTCATTCTATTGAAAAGCAGTAGCAGATCTAGAATCAAATGTTATTTGCATAAGTAGATCATAATTGCTTTTCATTTACAATCTAGCTAGGATTGCAAAGAATAATCATTTTCTAGTGTAGATCTAGATTACTAAGTTTCCTTGCTTCAAGTCATTTACCTAATAAAATTACAAGTCTTGATTAGTAAGTTAGCTTTTGATTTTAATTTTTTGATCTAGCATCTAAGTGCTTTGATTTGTTTGCTTTCCTTACGAAACAAACAAAGACCCTGAAAAAATAGTTTCCGAGCTCATTTTTCAGTTACTTTTGCTTAATTTCATTCAGCTTTTTACTTAGAATTTTTTGGCAAGTTTTGGTAGGTTTTCCCAAAACACTCTTTTGGGGCATATTCTACTGATGTTTTTTGGATGTTTTTTTTCAGGTTTACAATAAAAGAGGAGGAAACTCTAGCGAATTTTCACAAAATTGAGTAAAAAAGAGATCCACGGAGCACCCCCTTTTCATAAATTTTCATTTCTCAATAAATTGTAAGTCTTTGGATCCAAAGTATAAGGACCAAAGTGCATTTCTCCCATTATTGTAAAGATTAATAAAGATTAGAGTAGGCTCGTCAAAGCCCACTCCTCATCCCCCCTGGGGGATCTGCGTCGGTGCATTTTTTCGTGAATTTTTATTGCTATATAATTCAATTTTTATTTCTTGTTTATTCTTTTATTGTTGTCAAAGTAAAGGAAATACTTACCCCACGCTCTCTCGAGTATCCCGAAAGGGGAAAAGAGATTCGTGGTAGGAATTAATTAGAAAATCTTTCCTTTGTTTCTTTAGTGTTTAAAATAAACCCACTTGCTCTCCCGAGTATGGTTCACGGACAAGGGCTTGCCCGAGTACTGGACCTGGAAAGAGATTCTTGGGTTTTTTTTCTAACCAAACAAACCTCGTTCAAAAATACCAGTGTTCCACCAAGTTTCTGGGACGGGGGGGCGTGGGTGTGGGGAAACGCACATTGGAGATGTGTAGAGACACCCCAAAATTTTGGGGGACAGGGGGGCGGGGAGGCGTCAGGGTCCCTAACATAGGGGGGTCGGTCTCTAAAATTATAAAAAAGAAAAAAAAATTAATAAAAATATGAACCCCAACATATAAAAATATCAATTCCTCATCCCATCACCATTTGCACACAAGATGCTTATGTTCTCGAATACTTTAGTGTAATTTAATGTAATCGTTATAGCCAAGCATATCATATCGATGTTTGTTTCTTTTTATTTGTTTCTATTTTGTTTTAAAATGACCATTTAGTGTAAAAGCCTAAAATTTAAGATGAACCATTTCTTTTTTAAGTAAAAAAATTTAAAAAATCAAGGGCAGTGGGGGCCTGTCAGAGCCCCCCATTTTTAGGAGGGGGCGTGTGGGAGCCCCCCAATCCGAGAAACTCCTAGACCCGCGTTTCCCCAAGTTTCGTAGAAAGGGGGGCGCTGGGAAACATTTCCCATGGAGCCCCCCAGCCCCCGGGGCGTGGGAAGCATAGGGGACGAGCCCCCGATCCTGGGAGGCGCGTCCCCGTAGAACACTGAAAAATACTTAAAATTAACAAGGCTTTCGTTGTGTATGCTCCGCACTACTGCGGTTTGATCGATCAGTTGGATGCATCAAAAGCAACGTGGGTGACTAGTTTAATTTAGTTTCATTTTTAATTAACCTCCCAAGGTGAAGATCCAACGCCTCGAATTAATCCATTATGGGGAAAGTTCACAGAGGAAGCGGGAACAACTGGATAGTGACCTTGGGATACCGTCAGGATACACCCTCGTTGGTGTAGTGTTGGACACATCCCAAAGACTTCAATCCAGCCCACATATTCTTCGCGTAGAACCGCATCGGATAAGGGTTTTGGACATACTCCTCATACCATCAGGTATAGCTAGAGTCCCCTTCCCCCTTTGTTTAATCCACTCATTAATTCATAAACTTAAAATTGACCAAGAACAATTGCAATACATTAAACACTCTAACATCACTCCAACAACACACCATTTCAGCACTAGTTTTTTGCTTTTATCATATAAGCAGTTTTCCTTAATTCACAAATGTGTTGATTATTTATGTTGGTGATGCTGTTGTCTTAATTATTACTGCAATCTCTTTTGTTGTTTTACAAAAACTCCTAAACAACTTAATCAATCACAAGCCACCATCTAAAGCCTAATCAGCCTTAGTAAGGGTCTACCCCCCTTGACTTCGTTAGGAGTTTACCTAAACGGAGGCACTAAGTATCAAGTGACAGCAGTTGGCTCTAACTTGCCCCCAAGGTTGCACCCGGTGGCTTGAAGATTTCTGCCACGTGACCCGAGGTGCGAATTAGGCGGCAACAGGGCAAACAAAGAGAGACAAGAGGGTTCCCTTTGGTGGCTTGGGACATATGTACCTTACCCCAAGCTCAAGGGGGTTTGACTGACCCTCATATAAAAGTCCAAGGGGTGGAAAATGGGTGATTTGGCATTTCTTTTGATACTTTAATTGGATATATGGCTGTTATACATTATTTTAATACATTCTGATGGAGATTGCTAAGGGACTCCATTGACTCCGTGATAAATATTTGTAAATTACCTATCCTATGGACATTTTTCATGCAACCATGGATATTAATATGAAGTGTTTTTACTTTTTCTTCTTTCTGTCAGTGGTTAAAACAGGGATACAACATGGATAACATCCCTATTTTTTCAGGGAGCTCCCCTTTTGGATGGGTGAGATTGAAATTGAAATCTCCTGCCAAGAGAAATATGCATTCATTTTCATTCTGTGCACATTGTATGAGCCCCACTTCATTTTTCATTTTTTCCAATCCGTGTTCTTTTTCTTTCAGCTAAATTAACTACTCAAAGCATTTCCTTGAACATCTTAATGCACAATGGCCTTCTTGATTTGGGCTGGTATTGAGCAGCTCTGAAGTTTATTGATAAAGGAAAATGTAAAGTGTAGTTTATGAGATAACAAAGCAATCTCCAAGGAAAAGTATTTTTTGTTCACAATCCATGTATTCTGATGATATTTTGATCTGTTACTGCAACAGGTATGGGATAATATGATCATTGAGACTGCAGTACGAGACTTCTATGATTCTGACCTCACTCTTATGATACAAGCAATTTGGAGAAATATAACTGTATGGACCTTATTTTTATACCAATCTTTTGTAATCCTTGTGCTATTTGCATTTCATGAACCATATTTCTTGAAACACAAGAAAAGTAGCACTACATGATTACAATTTGATTTTCATAAAATGTAAGTTCTCTTGGGACAATCTGGCATTTTGAGAACATTACTAACATTCAGTTGACGGATTACTCAATACATTCCTTATTCTATACAGAAATGATTCATTTCTCTCTTTGTGTGAGTTGATGCTTATGGCTATAATTTAATTCTTTCTTTCTTTCTGGAACAGGATAGTTGGTCAGATGATGTTTATCCATGGCAAAGATGCAGCACAGATGAACTTTCTTGTCCAAACCCGTAAGTTTTAAAATTAGGATCACCTTTGGAATGCATGTTTAATTCTTGGAAAAGGTTTAGGTAAGTTTACAAGTGTCAGACCTGGCTAACCAATAGATAATCGTTATAAAACAATGAGTGATGTGCACAAACTTAAACAATTTGACATACCATAAACAACACAAGGAACAGTTTGTGTGCAGTTTCAAAGAACAATAGTAGAAACTCCAATCAACATTTTTTGAACTCTAAGAGTTAACTGAGGAAAAATATATTAACTAATAACTTGGAAGAACATTATGAACAAGATATAATCAAACCCATGGACCTCATGATAACTAATAACAGCAAAGAATAAGAAAATAAACAATACGAGGAACAGTTTGTGTGCAGTTTTAAAGAAAAAGAGTAGAAACTCTAATCAACAGTTTCTTGAACTCTAAGAGTTAACTGAGGAAAAATATATTAACTAATAACTTGGAAGAACATTATCAATAAGATATAATAGACCCTATGGACCTCATAATAACTAATAACACCTAACAATAAGAAAATGGTCAATGAGCTGTAATCAATCAAGAGATAATTTTTCCAAACAACGATGGTGTGATGGAATGACAGAAGCAAGCAGTATTAAATTCTTCCCTATAGAAACATCAAATCGGAAGTTTAATCAGTTAGCTGAAACCCCAAAACACGTGCTCTGGTTAATCTCACTAATTGATTTTGCAGTCCTATCAATGATTTAGTGGCGAAAAATTTAACGTATTCAACTATATGCACTTAATCTTGAGTATTATGAAAAGCCTCATACTTTATAGATAACATATTGAAGGCGACAACCAAGCCAGGATGAATCAACATAGATCCATCTTAATCCTGGATCTAAAAAGTCTAAAGAGAGGATCAAAAGAAATAGAGACATAATTATCTTTGTGCTTAAATGATACCTCAGTTGCATGAAACGGAGAAATGGAGACAAGTTTCTGAAATGGGTACGTGTTGAAAACATAACACCCCAAAATTTTGGAAACTGGGAAACACAATACACATTAAATTAATAAATGAGCAAGGACATTTAAAAAATGAATGTGAAACATAAATCTGAATCATAGATCTAAAATCATACATGAATTATAATATTTTACTCATAAATGATTACATAATGCAGTAGTAATATCCAAAATGGAAAAAACAGCTTTTATAAATCAGGCTAATACATATATCAAAATCAGCCTTTATGTACGAGGCTACAATCTGAACATAGAAATAAACATGAGCTCAAGCTAGTAAATACTAAATACTAAAGAGTAAAAATAAAACTAAAGACTAATAGTCGTCAGGCTAAGCACTATGAGAAGAGGAAGTCTGGCCAAGGTTGGTTCACGAGATCTTTTGGCTTAAAAACCCGTCAAATTCGGACTCCCACGCTAACCCCAAAGAACAAAATGGCAGAAAGCAAAAAGCTGCCTCTTTGTGGATGTTAGGACAGTTCCTATACTCAATTTGATAGTTTTGCCTAGTGTCATGATGTCTGATCTAGCTGAGTACAGGTCCCGGACATTGACTGTCTTATTTTTTTATGCTCGCTCATAAGAACTTGTTCTTGCATTCTATATTTCCCCCCAGATATAGAGAGGGCATTATAGTTTCACTTTAATCGTTTCCAAAGCCCCAGAACGTCAGACAGAGTTCTAGTCACAAGTTTTGACGTTGTGGAAATATATTTCTATACTTGCACTACCGTTTGTTTCACTTATATTTTAAGTTTACTTCTTTTTATAGTTTTCAAAGAAGCATGCCTTCACCTAGAAACATGACTGGTAAATTGTGGATGCTCTTTGCATCTTTGGCATGCATCTGAAACATATTTTACTGGTGGATTCCATTTTATGGCATCAGATATGCTGTGGAAAGCATTGGTCTGGCTTGCAAGTGGGCATACAGAAATGCAACTCCGGGCACTATTTTAAGCGGTAAGTCTATCATATAGTTTTAGATGTTTACCAGTTCACTTGAATTTTTGAGCAATCTGATGAAATAGAAGTTTTTGAATCACAGATGACTATTTCCTTTCTCGTCTACCTATTGTTGAGGAACAACTTGGAAAAGCAGGTGTAAGGTTGGCTGCAACTCTTAATCGTATCTTTGATTCAAACGCGGATCGAAGCCAAAGATCAGTAATATGATAACAAGACTGTTATGAGGATATAGGAGTGTTCTATGAGCTCTCTTTGCAATAGAAGTAGAAGTATTTGTGCCATGTTGAATGCTGACTTGTGCTGGTTCATTTTCAGTAGTTCTACGCAGTTGTATATTGTAGTTGCCATATATGTGTGTACTTTTATTACGTTATGACAATTATCTTTTCTAAACTCTACGGATATCCTACGGCAATTTCCATTTGTTCGATGGAATGATACTCCTTATATCTATTGCTTCAGAAAAATAAATACAGAGATAAAATGCCTCATCTGATCTTCTGTTGGCCTTCTCCAGGGCCATGGATGATAGCTTTTTATATGGTTCTCTTGTTTCACATAAACCCATTTACATACATCGTTACAAAGATACCGATCAAATCGATCTGATTCATTTCTATTGGTATCTACCACGAAATTATTGCAAGTTATGAAATCTTTTTTTAATAATAATAATGTATATGATTTGTACATATTGTCACGAGGGATCTAGCGGATGGATATTTAAATGAAGGATAATCATATGTGAGTTTTATATAAATTAATTTATATATTGCAGTATTAATTATTAAAAAAATTATTAGTTATTCACTTTGTATCAAGAGTACTTATTAAAAGATTTAATATATAAAAGATTTAACATATATGTACAGTATACTTATTAAAAGATTTAACATTTAACATGATATATATATATAGATAAATTTGAATATTTTTTCTATAGACTTATTTTATGTATGACTTATATAATGTTCATTACAATATATCAATTGTGTATTTGTGTGATTAGCACTACCTAAATGTTGGGGGCAAGGAATATGTTGAAAATGAAACAGGAGTATGTTGAAAGTATTGTTGAAAATGGAACATGAGTATGTTGAAGTGGAATATGTTTAGTGAGTTTTATATAAATTAATTTATATATTGCAGATATTAATTATGAAAAAATGCATTAATTATTCACTTTGTATTAAGAGTATCTTTATTAAAAGATTTAACATGATATATGGATAAATTTGAATAATTCTTCTATAAACTCATTTTGTGTATTCCAATGCTTATTAGAATATATCAATTTTGTGTTTGTATGATTAGCATTACTAAACTGTTGGAGCAAGGACTATGTTGAAAATTAAAATTGATCAATTTTTTCAAAAAAGTTGACAATAATATAAACATTTTCTTCACTTTTTTTTTATTAATTTTATTTCAATATTGTTTATATATTTTTATTGAAAATCAATTTACATGTATATATTAATATATTGAGGTGCCACAAAAGGTATAAGAAGTGTTAAGATATCTATATTGGTAGTTTATGATCATTTATAATTTTTAAATTTAACTTAACTTATGGGGTACCAATTCTAATTGGATAAAAATTTATTACAAGTTAATGAAGATGGTTTTATAAAAAGTTGCATTGCAACAAAGTTAAAAAAAAAAGTCAAACTAATCACATCTCACATGCCTTCCAAACCATCCAAGAAAAGGGAACAACAAATAGCCATGATTCACTAATTGAACAATTCCACAACACATGCTTAATTCTACGAGGTTTCTAGCACACCACACAACATCCAGAAATAAAATCAAAATGATGTTAATCCTTGACTAAAGTATTAGGGGAGATGTGTATGTAATAAGGTGCAATGTAGGTATTCCAGTTTAAAAGCATTTATCTATATCCATCTATATCCCACATAACTCTTGGTTGTTCGAGATATGCTTTTGTATTGTTTTTTATTTTTCAAAACTCATACATCAATAATATTTTAGTTTAGTTTATTGTTCAATATTTTATGTCTGATGTGTATGTGTGTGTGCATGCATGCACGTGTGTTTGGGTGTGTGTGTGTGCATGCACATTTGCGTGTTTTTTATTTGGCTTTAAATCATGTAGCTCATTTCCAACATGTGGTGTGTGATAGCAACTCGGTATTTTAACATGCACTGCAGTTTCAATTTCCTCGATAGTGTTTTTCTTTGGGTTTTGATCATGTGGCTCATTTGTAGTAGGTGACGTGTTGCATCAACTATGTATTTTATTATGCATTCTGCATTTTCAATTTCCTCGATAATGTATATTTTCATTTTTTGTATTTATTATATATATAGTGTGTGGGGGTGGGGGTTCCTTGGGTTTTGATCTTATGGCTCAATTGCAGTGAGTCTTCTGCGACATTAGCATTAGCGTTGCATTTTATAGTGCACTATGCATTTTTAATTTCCTCGATGTTGTATATTTTGAAATTCATATATATATATATATATATTGCCTTGTGCATTTTCAATTTCTTCAATACATTCAAATTCCTTTGGCTCATACTTATTGCACTATGCTTTTTTAATTTCCTTGATGTTGTATATTTTCAAATTTCACACACACACACACTGTGTGGGGGGGGAGGGGCTCATTTGTAATGAGTGTCATGCGGCATTCAATTTGAGCTATCAATATATTATTGTTTTTTTTGTTGGATCTTGTATATGATAGTATCCTCTCATTGACTTTACATCTTGAATTTAGAATACAAGGCCTCTTTGATTTTGTATTTTATTGTGTGCATTGTGCATGTTCAATTTTCTTGATATATTTCAATTTCCTTGACCCATATTTAATGTATAATAATAATGTTTTTAATGTATCCTATGGCATTCAATTTCATTTGTCAATATATTATTGTGTGTCTTTATTGAACCTTGTATCTATTGGTACACTCATTAAGTTGGCTTCACATCTTTAATCAAATTGTTGGGTCTTTTTGTGTCTTTGTTTTATTGTGTGAACTATGGATTTCAATTTCATTGACTCATATATATATATATATATATAATGTTTTGAATGTATGCTATGGAATTTTATTCATATATCATTATGTATTTATTGATTTTTGTATATGTCAATATCCTTCATAAAGTCAACTTCACAACTTGAATTTAGACCAATGGGCCTCTTCATGGAACTTCTTACGAGTGTCACTAGGGAAAGGTTAGACCAAGACATACTTATAAGGCCAAATCAGGGTGGTTGTGGCATAGTATTTCTCTTATTAAGTAAGATGAATGTGTTAATAGTATATTTTTCCATCTTGTTTAAGTAGGCTTCTCCTCTAATTAATCACCCAAATTTACACCTTGGGGTGAGATTGGCTTCTTTGTGACACACTCAATAGAGAAAATTGAGACAAGACCTAATGGAATGCCATGGGATTTCTCTTTCTTTTTGTAATTGAGGGAAGGGCAAGGAATCATGAAAAAGCTAAAGACCCTTACTATGAAATTCATTTAATAACCAACTCTTTTCTACCTCTAGTGAAATTGATTTCACATTCTGGAACAAGACCATTGGACCACACTCAAGTAGTTTCTTATTTAGTATTATTGGGGAGGTTGAGACACAATTTGCATGTTACTTTTGGATAGCTTCTAACTATTATTGTTGGTTGAATCTATGTGACTGTGTGCATTCAACCACTAATATTACCAAGTGTAATGTTTTTAATGTATATTAATGTGTCCATTTTCAATTTCTTCAAATAATTTATTATTTATAATGTTTTTGCTGTATCATTTGCATTTTATATCATTGATCAGTGTATCACTATGTAGCTTTATTGTATCATGTGGCATTCAATTTCATCGGTTTGTATATTGTGTGCATCCATTCACTGATATTATTGTGTATAGTGTTTTTATTGTATCTTATGGCATTCAATTTCATCATAGGTTAGCTTTTATAGTGTTTTTATTGTATCTTATGGCATTCAATTTCATCAAGGTTAGTTTTTACTGTAAATATTGATAGGTAATGGTAATGAGGGTGAATACATTGAGGATATGTGGCCTACATACAAATTCTCTCACTCTATTCATAGAGCAACCAGATATAGAGATGGAGATGAGAAACCCAACTAGAAGAGTTGTTTTTTTGTAATGATAATATTCTCCTAGGTTACATACTATAATGAAGAACGAAATTTGTTCTATACATAGATATTTTCAAATCGAATAATTGTCCAGCTTTCCGCTTGGCATCAATATCACATAAAATACTAGAATAAATAGTATGAACGTTGTTAACAGGTGAAATTTGGGTGTCGTTTAGAACATCCTTGCACGATTCCAAGGTTTCATGTTTAAACAAGACGGGAAGGGATTCTCAATGCCATCTTCAGAAAGACGAAATGGTTTTAGGTTGTTGTCCAAAGGGGAACATTACCTACAATACATAAATGTCACTGTCACTATGGCAATGTAAGATTTATTTTTTCTTGTTATAAGATTTATCAAACAATTTCTAGCTAAGAATAAAAAAATAATTATTCTTTTTATTGGATTTATAGCTACAATAAAGATGTTTTTAAACAACTTCTACCCACCCATGAATACAGATGTTGTATTTGATACTTATTATATATCATATTTATAAGTGCGATATAAAAGATGTTTTTTATATAAACATGTTTATCGATTATTTTCTATTTGATACTTATTATATTATATCATATTTACAACTGCAATATAAAATATTTGTATTTATATAAAGATGTTTATCGATTTTGAAACAGTTCCCTAGTCAAATGAGTTATATTTGATGTAATGGTAAAAAACCTTTTTACTGTAAATTCTCGAACTTTCACTTTCTAAAATAGAAATAATCCATGAGTTGATAAAATAGATATGATAAGTGATAAGTTACAATTGAGGGTCCGCTATTTATATTTTGGCGGAATACCCTTTCATTAAGAGTCATGTCTCTTCGTAAAGACATTATTATTATTATTATTATTATTATATATATATATATATATATATATGTTGATGTTTATTATTATTATTATTATTTGTTTATTGTTTGTTGTTATTATTTAAGTTTGTTACATTGTCTTCCCCTTAAGGGAAGCTTTGTCCTCAAAGCTTCATTGACATCAACGTCTGATTTGCTTGAACTGTCATCTCTGGATCCTTTGCGACACTTGATGAGAAAAGACGATACGAGTTACGGATTCCTTAGGAGAATTGTTGCATCGTATCTGTTGTGGTCCATCCCGTATCTATTTTGATTGGACCTTTGAGATTGTTTTGGGAAACGGGTTGTCTCAATTGTTGCTTAGTATGTCGAATTGTTTCCTTGTCAACATAACTCTTTTGTGAATGCTCATTTTGACCCTATCGATGGTCAAAATGACGATTATAATTGGGATGTCTATAAGGCGTATGTGTTTTTTTTTTCCTTTTTAACTGCGGCGAGGACTGCCTTCACTTCCTCGACTTGACTTTGTTTTTCGGTGAGTCTGGATGTTTCTCTCTAAATTTGCGCTATTTTGTTCTCTAGTAGATTGTTTTTATTATGAATCTTCTCGAACAATTTGTCTTGCGACTTTTTGTCCCCTTTTAACTTCTCGATTTCTTTCTCTAGTTCTTGATTAAGATTTAGAAGGCATTGATTTTCTTCTTGTTTTTCTAGGATTTTTCCTTCGATGTCTTCATTTTAGCTGCATGCCTTCTTGGTACTCTTTAACTTCTTGATCTTTGTAACTAATAATTTATTATGATTTCTTAAACGGTATATTTCTTCAGTATTACTTGTTAATGTGTTATAGACTTTTGTAATTTTCAACTTGTGCGTTTTTTTTTAGTTTTCCTCTTTTTGTCGGAGTTCCTCAATCTGTTGCTAAACGCGACAATTCTTTGCTTCTTGGCATCTTACTTTTGTCTGAATTTGCGTGATTTTGTCATCTTTTTCATAAATGATTTTGTTTAATCATTTTATTTCTTCGTTGTTTTCGATTGCATCTTTCAGGATTTTTTGGTTTTGTAGATTCTGATTGGTATATTTTTTACTCATTAATTCCTTAGAAATATCCAGCTTAGTCATGTCAAATGCTTTGTGAATTGCTACTTGTAGTTGGGACTAAAATTTTGATTTAGACTTTGCCATAATTCCTGACTTTTGGTATTTTTTTACGATAGTTGGTTTTCCTTTTGACTGACTTCTTGTCTTCTTCGATTTTGTCTTGTTTTTCTTTACTCTTGTAATTTAATAATTGTACTTAATACAATTATTAAGTAATTATAATAATAATAAATAATAATAATATTTTTCTTTTTCTTTTTGAATGTTGATAAATACTTCTTGTAGTTTGGGCGGTTGGGAGGAATGATTGTTACCTTCCCCGCTTAAGTTCAAATCTCACTTGCTCTTTAGTAGCAAATATTATGTACTTTAAGATTTTTTTTCCCTTGAGTTTTGTAAAATTCTAGTAGATTGGGTGGTTGGGAGGAATGAGTGTTACCTTCCCCACCTAAGTTCAAATCTCACTTGCTTCTTAGTAGTATTTATTATGCACTCTTAGATTTTTTTCCCCTTAAGTTTTCTAAAATGTGAGTAGATTTGGTGGTTGGTAGGAATGAATGTTACATTCCCCACCTAGGTTTAATCTCACTTGTTCTTTACTAGTAATTATTATGCACTTTTATATTCAAACCCAGACCCACTTTAAGAAACCAGGTGTGGTTTCACTTTTACCCTTTATCTTTTTTTCTTTTTTACTTTTATCTTTTCTTTTTTAACTTTTTTTTTATTTTTTATTTTTCCTCCTTTTAGTTTTGTTTTGTTTTGTTTTTCCTCCTTCTTTTGTTCTTACTTTTTTTTAACTATTTTTCCTTTTTATTTTTTATTTTGACTTTCTTTTCTTTTTTTACTTGGTCAAATTTAGGGACTCCCTAGGATTATGATTAAAAATCACGATATGGCCAAAGGCCTGGATTACAAACTAGCTCTAATACCACTGTAACAGTAAAAAACTGTTTTACTGTAAATTCTCGAACTTCCACTTTCTAAAATACAAATAATCCATGAGTTGATAAAATAGATATGATAAGTGATAAGTTACAATTGAGGGTCCACTATTTATATTTTGGCGGAATACCCTTTCATTAAGAGTCATGTCTTTTCATAAAGACATTATTATTTATTATATATATGTGTGTGCGTGTGTTATTATTATTATTATTTTATTATTGTTTGTTGTTATTATTTAAGTTTGTTACATTTGATATTATTATTATATTTGTAGTGGCAATAAAGATGCTATGCCCTAACTCAAATGAGTTATATTTTATCTTGTTATATGATTTATCAAACATAATTTATTTTTTATGTTGTCATCGGATTTGTCGCAACAATAAAGATGTCTTAGTATAAATACCTTATCAATCATGAAGCAATGCCCTAGTCAAACAACTAAGAATTAAGTACAAGCCTAGTCAATTAACGAGAAGGAAGAAATCTAGGGTCCTTATTCTTGGTGTTGTGCTCTTATGCCTTATTCTATGTGAGTGCATGCAAGGCAGATAGAAATTGGAAAAATACCTCAAAAGAAAATGAAAGAAAGGGATTGCTCAAACTTGAAAATGGTCTTGCATCAAATGAAACCCTTGGAGTAATTGCTTGCCTAATCACCAAAGCCTTCCTTAAGATGGTGTAATTGCCCTAAATTGTTGCATTCCCATCTTAGACCACAACGATATCCTTTCATTTAAATGCCTACAATATAAATCCATAAGATAGCCTCTCATGACTTTGAAACAATACTTGGCTAGAATCATACAAACTATGATTAACAACAATGATGCTTTCAAACTCCCTCAAGATCCTAATATGAGATAAGGTAAGCCTATAAGAAGTACAGGTACACCCACCTTTTCATGATTGATGGAATTCATTGTTCCCATACATATTCTTAATGTAACTATGAGCACCTAATAGAGAGAAGACCCTAATGAACAATATGTGGATCAATTATTTGTAAGCATGTCCAAAGGTGATGAGTGATGGTGTGGATATGTTTGATAGTAGTTATCGAAGCCCCTGAGCAATGCTATGTAGATGGCACAACTCTATAGTATGTATCTAAGGGATATGTGTATGTAAGGAGATGTAATGTGGGTGTTCCAACTTGGATGCATATATTTGTATCCATCTATATCTTGATGAGATTTCTAGGATATTTGATCTCACAAACCTTTTTGAAAATTATAAAAAAATGGAAGATGGTATTTTTTACTAAATTTATAATCTATTTCAAAATTGTAATCTATCTCAAAAACACGCGAAGGGTTTGGGAGACGTGTATGGAAGGAGATGCAATGTGGTTGTTCTAGCTCACAAGCATATACCTCTATCCATCTATATCTCGATGAGATTTATAAGATTTCCAATCTCAAAAAACTCTTTGAAAATTAAAAGAAAGTGGAAGAAGATTATTTTTAGGCTTAGATTATAATCTATCTCAATAACTCATGATAGATTTGGGAGACGCATAAATAAGAAGATTTAATGGGGGTGTTCCAGTTCCAAATAATATATCTATATTTATATATATTCTAATGAGATTTCTAGGATCTTTGATCTCACAAACCTCTTTGGAATTTAAAAGAAAGTGGAAGCGGATGTTTTTCCTAAATTTATAATCTATCTCAAAAACACATGAAGGATTTGGAACATACATTCCTTTCCACTTGAAAATCCATCAAATTCATTTCCTTTTGAGACCCAAAAACCCATCAAATTCATTTTTATTTCTACTCAAAAACTCATCAAATTCATTTTCTTCTCTACTTGAAAACCCATCACCATCTTTCGCATAATAATCATTACTGACTTTAATTGGATCACATTAACTTCAAGATATTTGATGGGAAACTCGACAGTTCTTCATCGAATAATTCTAGTTATTCAGACCCAATATATCCTCCTCTATTTCCCGCATTCCCCCAATACTAATAAGCAACACTAGAAAAATAGAGGTCTATCCAAGGTTCATCAACCTTTCAAACTGCTCCCACCTTTGAAAGAATTGCATGTATGTTTGTTTACCTTCCTCCATACTTCATGTTTAACCTTTGATTTTCTCCACATATATCTTGCTTTAGCTTCCATATGCTTCTCCTCCACACTTTCAAACCCTCCTACATAGACCTATATTTTATGCTCCTTGACTTCAACCTCAAAACTATAACCCTAATACCCCTTTCTTTTCTACTCTTCAACTTCTAAACCTCCAAATTGTTGCTTCTACCCCCACCTTCCAAATCCCTACAAATATGTGTGTTGAGTTCCCTCCCATCCTCTATGTTTAGCCTTTAGCTTCCGTATGATTCTCCTCCATGACTTCAATCTCTTCTACCTTTAAACCCTTATGCATGCCCCTTTGTTTACCCCCTATTAAATCTAAATGGACTATCCAAGGAAAAGAAATCACCATTGTTATTTGTCCAAGCAATAGGGACATCTATATTAATGTCAACATGGCCAATCAATTAGTAATTCCAGAACCAAGTATGTTCAAGTACAATGACCTTTTATTAAAAAAAAGTTATGGAATAAACAAGCTCTGACTGGGAGTTGATGATTATATTGGAATATACCAATTCAATGTTATAGGTATATGTCTAAATGATGCTGACATAACTATGCATTTTAACTAGATAAAAACATTAAGGACTTTCATTCTAAAACATAAAGAAGTTTTTTTTTACATTCTCCTATAAGAAGAAAAATATAACATTACAAAAGTTGATAGTGGAGTCATGCACAAAAGATCCATTATCATAATATATATATGATGTTCAAACAAACCATTGCAATTCAATGTGACTAAGAATCACAACAAAAGAAGGATGTCAAGAAACAATTTGAGAACATCACACCATAAAGATAAGGAAATTAATCATTTGAAGAATCATAGTCAAACCTTACTTATAAAAGTAAAAAAGTTAAAACATAATAGTATTTCAATCTTAAAAGTAGACAAAGAGACATTCATTGATGTGAATGAATTGTGGAAATCTTTTTCCCACGAGGCGTAGAATAGGCGATGAATGGATGTTTTGTTAAGGCATTCATTGCATAAGGTCATCGGTTCAAAACTCTGTGGGTACTAGCTTATAGGAAGAAAAAAAGAATTGAGGAAGTTTTTAGAAGATGAAACTAAATATAAATAGACCTTAACATAATTGAGGGAAACTAAAAATGACAATGTCATTACTAATGAAGCTTTATCAGTCAAGCGTGTCCATACATGAGTTCAAGAAAAAATTCCACAACAATTCAATATCTATAGAGCAAGTGATGGTTGTCAAGAGTCAAGGTTTTACAACAATATTCAAGCAATGTTCTACAATCCCTAGCACTCAAGCATCAAGCTCCAAATCTTCAACTTTTTTCAATTTAAAATTTGCCTTTGTTTTGGCAAGTCCTTGAGAAAGCTCAACAACTTTACTTCTCATGTCCATGGATGACTCTGACTCCACTCCTTGATTTGGTGACACGTTATGATTAACAATCTCAACCTCCTTAATATAATGTTATTGCAATAAATGTACATAAGTTGTTGCTTATTTTTTTTCTCTATCAACTCGTTTATTATGATGACTAGCCTGATATTTTATTCCTTGAGCTTAGTAGTCTGATCCTTCAACTGTTCTTTGCCTCTTTTTACTTATGCAAGCTTCTTTGTTTTTATATGCCTAGTGTTGGTCTTCTGTAGTTTGAACTTTAGAATTTGAATCTTTAAGTCCTCCTTCATAAGGAATTTCACCACTTCCTTATCATCTAGGTATTTTCCCAAGGAAATTGCCTTTTTGTTCAAGATCATGACCATTCACAAGTCAAGATTTATTCAATACCTTCTCCTAATTCAACTAATTTTCTAAATTTTCCACCATTCCTCATAGTCTTTTAATATTTGTTGTGACTTGTAACAAATCTCTTTACACAACATTTCTTGTTTGTTTGTGGCACTTGATCTTGTCCACTACAAGCATCTCATTTAAATCAATCTTCAACTTGGTGGTTCATATTCGTGAGGTATAATATATGTCTCAAGTGTATCCACCTTCAATTGTAAGATTACCAAGCTGAAGATTCCCTTATCATAATATATTGATATCAAAATCCTAGGAGGAGCTAACCCATCATGGTTTGGTTGAGAAGTAGTTAATTTCCTTAAGATTGAGTTGACTATTCTTTTCTTAAGGCTATTTCCATGAAGATAATTGAATCTTGCTTTTCTATCAAACTAGATGAAGGATTACCACTTACTATTTCTTGTACCTTTCCTTTAGACCCAAGAGTTGCTAGGATTTGCACAATAGAAAGTACAATCCTTTCACTGGTCTTCTTATTAGAAGTCCTCTCATCATGTTCAATTATTTCAATATCATTTAATCCATTTGATGCTTGAGTTACTTCTTCATTCCTTATCCTTTTTAGTGTAAGTTCACTACCATGATGCACCTCTTACTCTTATGACACTTAAATCTCACCCTTCCTTTATGTGATCTCTTGCTTATCTAGTGTATTCATTGTGTAGTTCATATTTTGCACATGTGAATCTTTATCTAGATCCATAGCCATAGTAGCCATGGACTCTACCACTATTTTGATTGCAATTGATGGTTGCTCATCATCGATTAAAATAAATTCAACTAATGCATATGCTTTGCCACCAGGTTCTTTCTTAATAATGGTGTTATCACCAACCTTGTAGTTGCATGTGTGAGATGGATCCAGGATGGACGGTAGAGGGACAAGCAATTAAGGAGGTGGAACCAAGATTGCCTCGACTCCCAAATGGATGGTTGTCACGCCAATCGAGGTAGCCTTCACTTTATGTTATCTTATTCCAAGACAGCAATGGGGGAGACCCGGATCTACTCCCGACATGAGAGATCAAATCTAGACACCATATTAGTATGTAAGGTGTAAGGTGATGGAAACCCTAGATATATGGATGGCATCACTAGGTGAACCAAGGTTTTGGATCAGGGTTTAGGAGATATGAGATTTGATCCAAGTTGGGACACGGGAGACCTATGAGGTAAATACTAGATCTGGGGTTAAGGTACTAGCAGGAGGTGAAGATATCCACTACCTTGGGAAACGTAACCAATGCAGGGATGGCAGGAACATGACTAGAATACGTAGTACCGATGGATAGACTTGAAGGAAGATATGACAATGTCAAAGCACCCGAGCCACCAGGAAAATGTCAAACTATAAGAAAAATAGGCAAAAGAGGGGGTAGCGCTAGAGTTGGAGATCAGTGCCTGTCAAATATAGGGCAATGGAGTCACTTTATGCCCAGCGTTGGAGGAGACCCACTTGGAATTTAACCCGATCTACAAACCCAAAAAGGTATTTTGCCGAAAAAATCAAATCACGGGAAAAATTGGCAGCATGGGGTATAACGCTAGGGTTTGGAAGCCAGTTTTTCAGATCTAGGGAAACCTGGTCACTTCTAGCTCATCGTTGAGGAAGATTCTCTTAGGGCATGACTCGATCTATGAAACCCAGAAAAGGTTTGTCTCAAGATCAAGCGGCTTGATCTTTACTATTTTTTAGATTTTTAATTATTTAGGGTTTTAAGAATAAAAATGGAAGTACGAATGCCAATGGATTGAAAACTGAAAGAAAAGAACTAACCTGTAGATCTTACCTGGAAAACCTTGTAGATGCCTTGATGATGATGATCCCTACTATCCTGATCAATCTGAGAATACTTGAGTGAGTTCTATGTCCAACCATTTGCTCCAAGAAGCCAATGCGCCCTCTCTCCTGCATAACAAACGTCAACCATATCAGGTTTGTTGCATCATGAGAAAAAAACAAATGCTACAGAAAAAATAATAGGATGAAATCATAGATCACAATGATGCTAATGAAAACCTTTTGATACAAGCGAAGCCAATCCAAGCGAGTTGAGGATCCCCTGCAAAAACACCCAAGTTGAAGTCGCCCTCCTGTAGACAAAACAATGATTCCCAGAAAATATATAGATCTCACACATATTCCCGAATTCTAGGAAACAAAAGACTTTCCAATCACCATCGAAGAACACCATATGCAAAGGAGATCCAAAAAATATCCATAAGAAATTTTTTTCTATTATCCAGATTCAAGAGCCAAAGACCCCTTACAAATGAGAAGCCCTCTACTTTAAATAGGAATGAGAGAACCAAAATCCTAACCACTTTTCAAATGGGTGGCTAACATTAAATGATACAAATGTTCTAATCAATGGTTGAGATGAGCTCAACATACAATACATGGATCAATACCATAATATAATATAAAAGTGGACTAAATCACCCTAAGAGAGGGGATCCCACTCAACAAAAAATAAATGAAGCACATGGTGGGTCCAGGGAGTGTTAACTAACTCCCTTTGGGTGTCCCCATGGAACAATAAGAATAATATAATTTTTTAACTATGAAATTGTGCCTCCTTGAGGAAATCGTGAGCCTCCAAAAGCTCCAGAAAATAATATAATATGTCCGAAAAATAGATGTGGGCCCATCCAAGTGCTGCAACTGCTGGAGAAGAAGTAGAAGACATCACCCTCATCATCATAACTCATCCCATGCCATTTCCTTGCCTTAGTAGACCAAATCAAATTCTTTAGTAGCCATTTTGATTATTTTTTATCTACCTCGAGAAATGTGAAAGTGCCAAAAACTGCCTCCTAGGGTGCCTGCATTATCCAACTGAGCCCACCAAGCTCTCTAGGAGAGGGACACTATGGTACAATCAAGTGGCTGGACCCCCTATTCCCCATATAGCGCCCTAGGAGAACCAACAAGATCATCTCCCTGCTTAGACATGTCATCCAGTGAAACAAACTGCACCAGAAGGGTAAAATGAGCCTGATCATCTCTGTAAGTGCCCGGAACTGAAAACAAGTTGTCTTACTAGACTCAGAGAGTCCAAATCCATCTAAGGTATATACTCATACCCTCTTTAGGTCTCTACCTGATCATCTACAATATCCATTAGTCAAAATAATAACCTGTAAATGACCAGATACCCAATAATATAACTCAATCTGACATCCATCTGCTGCAAGTGTTAAAAAGTTAAGACATGCTCTACAAATCATTTAAGTAACAATCATAACAAGTAGCATTCACCTCACTGGCGGTACATCAACCAAATACATATATAGGCTTTTATTAATTATAACTCAGACTATACTTTCAAGGCTATACTCATTTCATAGTTGTAATCAATTTGCTAGTGAAGTGTGAAGGCTAAAATTTACAAGGCTAGGACAAAGGATGACTGTCAACTCAACACTGTGACACTTTGGATATGGAAAGGGGATACTCACTATAGCCACATGCCGGACAAACAACAACAAGGGGGATGGAAGTGCCTCATAAATGGGTGAGTTACTTTAGAGGTGCTTACTCACCTTGACAAATGCTCACAATCCAACTTAATACAAATAAGGTCAACAATCTTTTGATATAAATTTTAGGAACCATCGCTTTTTTTGGGCCTTTGATTTTCCATAGCCTTGGTCCACGTATTTTTTATACGGGTTTTTATCATTTAGGCTTTATGCATTCATGTATGTTGAAAAACACCACTTTTCATGAATGTTTTAAGATATTTCATTGCAATATTTTTCAAAGCCAATTTCATTAGGCTTAGCCTTGCATTCATGTATGTTTGAAAACACTACTTTTCATGAATGGGTTTTTTCATAAGATATTCATTTCATTTCCAAATACATTGTATTGATGGCAGCGCTACTTGTTTCAGGCAAGCAAACACATCCTAGGCAACTCAAAGCCGAGACACAAATAAATAGGGAAGCTTGTCCAACAAAGGCTCTAGCGGGGAAAGGTCCTCCATGCCACAAGTCAAGTAGTAAGTTGGGTTAAAACATAACTGGAAGGTAATGGATGGGTGGAGACAACGAATGATTAAAACAACACTAGCAAACCGAAGTATGGTGGGAATGACTACCTATATTCTCCCTAAGGAGGGTAAAACCAATGAGTATAGATCAAGAACTTCTAGGTCTAAGTAAGGACATCAATACATAATAACAATACATCCAAGTCCACATATTTATATGACCGCTGGATCATGACACTAAATGCCGATACATGCCACAAGAATGAGTATAAGAGCATCGATAACCATAACACAAGATATATAAGCTGAGTCATAAACATGCAAATAATCCGTCTGAACCAACATCAGTCCAATGAGAAAACACTGATACAACTCTGGGCATCAATAACTGCTCTACAAATGGCTAAAATGACTACATCAGTCCTCAAATCTGAGTGTCCTGAGACTCGGTCATGGCATGGGAGAGTACTATAGTCTATCAATCAAATCATGTTCCATCATAGATGCTCATCTCAGCATCTCATATGTACGAGAACTGGCTGAAAAATGTACCGGAATCTAAAAAATAGAGTATGGTAGCTCGGCTATTATATATGTGATAACAAATGGGTTTCAACTGAACATGTTGTCCTTGTAAGACTTCCTACACCTGAGTCCAAGTTTATTTATTTTCTATCATTTCAACCTCTAAATATACATTATGTACATATGGAGAAGAGCCAATTGCAACCCCTACATTAAATATAACATGATGATGACATTAATTTGTCTCGACCTCATCATGAAAACCAATGTTGAGTATAAAAAGAAAGACAAATCAACCTAAATAAACATGCTTTCAATTAAATTGACAACAAAACATCACCCGCCTTGTATTTGCATATGAAACAAGAAGTTTCACTCTCTTTCAAAATAAAAATAGACGGGAAGAGCCAAAAGATACATCTAAAATTCCAGATCATCTATTTACAAATGAATTTCAGTGAATACAAAGCTTACACTTTCAGCTTATTTGAAATACAACTAAATTCATTTGAAAATATGACAAACTAGTGGAGTGTTAGAATATTTAAATTCTGATCAGATCCACAAGTCAGTGAATTGGTGAGGTAATACGCAATCCTAGATTTATAAACAAAACGGGAAAATGGTGTATATGTAAGCTTGATTAACTTGGTATCGTTTTAACCTTCCCCAAGCTTAAATCCAGACATACTGTTAACACAGCAATACTCAATCTTCATTGACAGGAAACTAATAATTCATTCAAGTGATTCCATGGTTGAAGGCACTGTAGAAATTTATGGGTTATTCCCAACAATTTTGGGCGATTTTCTATTCATTTTTCTTATGTATTAGCAATGGAAAATATAAACTCCAACCTAAAATCTGTAGGCATCCTGGGCAATTTCCACATTTATTACTTGTGTTTTCATAACAGAAATTGGATTGATGTTTTCCACTATTTTTATTTGAGTTGTAATAGCATAATTTGTATGCCACAATCTCTAGCCTAGTTCTACAATGAGATGGGTAATTTCCTTGAGATGCCTACGCCCAACAATGAATGATACGCAGCAATTATCTCACAGATATATGGGTTCCAAAAATCCCAAAGGGCAATCCCTTCTAACGCGTAGCATTACAATTTATGGATATCAGAAATTAACTCACGGATTCACAGAACCAAAATGCCCATTCTAAACATGAGGGAACTCATTCACAAATATAATAGAAACGGTAAAAACCAGAATACGAAACATCCACGCTTGACACCTAACTCAGAGCATATTATCAACTAAACCAAACTAATTCCACATATGGAAACAATTCTTTACACAACAGTTATGCAGACAAGTGATGGAGTGTACTTATTTGTTGATAGACGAAGGTACCAACTGGCTATGGATAGAGGTTGCTCTTGCTAGACTTAGGCACCTGACTTCAACTCTCTTAGTCAACTACCATCCCTAAGCTGAGACCATAAACCCTCCAAAGTGAAGGATTTGCTAATGACAGCCTACTCATAGGCCAACATCTTTTCTATCTCACATTTCCCAATTCCACAGCGTTGAGCCAAAACCATTTCGCCCAACTCTCATGGCTCAACCTCTTAATTCACAAGTTACAGGTTTTAAGGAGTTCTCAAGTAAAAGGGTGATCCCGGCCTCAAATAAAAAAGAATAAAGTGACTAAAAATCCCCACTCAAAGGTGGCACATGTCTTTCAATTTCACGCAACAAGATCTCCATGTGCCTTTAGAGAAGTCCCACATATGCTCCCTTAGGTAGTTAATCAAAATTGAAAGGGGTTAAGTATTTGATCAAAGGATTAATAATAGAAAAAAAAAACTTATTTAAGATAATGTTTAGGACTTCATAATACTTACTTACCGAGGCATACCGCCGAAGACCCTAGAACTTGCTTACCAAGGCATACCCCCAAAGACCCTAGAACATTCTATATGTTCCCCGCCTTCAATCCCTCTAGTAGATTCATGGTCCCGTCTCTCGTCCATTTCCAACCTTTATTTATTATTTTAGATTAATATGGTTATTACATTCATTAGGCATTTGGCCCTAATGCCATCTTTATGATTACATTACAAGTTGGGGCTTTCAACGAGGTGTCACATTCCCCTCCTTAAAGTTAACATCGTCCTTGGTGTTCATTTCTAGCTATAGCATTCTTTGCTATATTCAACAGTGCAACTCTGATTTTTCTTGCTTGAATAGCAACACTGATTTTCCATTTCCATCTGCTCCTTGAACTTTCTCATGATGGCCACATGCCCTAACACATCCTCCAGATGTTTCCAAGGCTCTACATCTGACAACCCCTGCTCAACTAGAAAGCAAGTCAATACATACATATTACATCCATGCATCAAGATTTTTATTCTCTTATAGTGTTTTCAAATCATATCCAAAGGATATTACATGAACATCTCAAAAATTCGAGATGCTAACAACCAATGCTTATCTTCATAAGCATTTCTTTTCTTTTCTTTTGTCAACATCAGCTGGGAATGTGTGTTGAGTTCCAGTTGCTCTAGATAGGCTTTGTTTTCTTAAATACCATAAGTTGATTCGTAATTTAGACCTGTCTTCAAGTTCTTTGTCATTCTGAGAATACCTATCATAGTCATCTAGATATGCATAAACCTCCATGATGAGTTATCAGAGGTATAACCAAAGCACATTTATTTATAATAAAACAGTATGCACTTAATCTAGTTTTGTGCTTCTAATACAAGTTCATATGCAATTTACAATTATTCTACATGGTCATGATTTTCATCCTTATCATGATGAACTGTTTGAGCCGACGAATCAACACTCAAACTAGTTATCTCCTTAATCTTGTTAACCATCTATACACCTTCCTCTTCTGACCAACACAACACCAGAAATATACCCTTTCACTACTAAACAATCCTTCAGGCATACTAAAACCAATTCCCTTCTTTGCAACACAGCCCCTCGAGAACCTTTTCCTCCTTAATGGTGCTTTCAATGTTGGCATGAAGGTTCCAATCCTAGATATTAACACAAGTAAGGAGATAAATATATACCTTGGCAGTACTACAAACCTCCCAAAATCTAACATAGTTTTTCTTGAGATAAGGCTAACTCATTATCCATCCATATATTTATTTTATCAAGACTTTTTTTAAGTTTGTCTTATAACTAATTAGGAATAACTCGATTTAATATTTGGACAATGCAAAAAAATTAATCTCCTCACCATATGCACGAGGTTTCCTATCTTTTCTATACCCCCTCTAGGCATCAATTACCTTATGCATTTAATTAACATACACATTTATTGTTTATAACCAAATTATGAATAGAGGGAATTCCTTACCCAATTCCTTCAACATGCAACAACACATAGCTATTTCTATACATGTATGGCTGCCATCATCATACTTGTTACTTCAGCAGCCGGTGTTATTGGGTGGTTCATTCAATGGTTTCAACAACCTCTTGTTGGTTTTCATACATCAGGGTTTTTGCATCATCAGCCAAGCATTCATTTATTCTACCAACTCTTGGGCATATCCTAGAGTCCTTCAGCTGTATTGCTTCGCCTATGGATTGATCTGATTTTTTGTGCATTCAGTTACTCGTGACTACTCTATTCATCAATGACCTATATAATCCAAAAACAACCGCCGGATATGCAAAGAGAGCCTGAGATTACATTCCATAATATTAGAACTTCAATTTCTTTAGATCATGAATTAGAACCAATCTTATTGACAAATCCAAACTCAAAAGCATTCTAATTCACTATTCACATATTGCATTAGGTAAAATGGGTAAAATTCAAAAAATGGATAAATCCACATTTGAAAATATTGTACTTCTAAAGTGTCTTCCCCAACAATGGAACACGCAAAGATCAATTGAAAGATATACAAAGAGATGTTGTATAGATGTGCTGGCTCCCTACCATGACATACACAAATACCATGACATACACAAATATAGTATACTTAGAAAACCGTTAAAAGACAAGATGCTTGCATATATTAACATCACTCAACACTTCATATAAAAACAAACACTTTCACATAGATAGTCTATAACTTAGTCTCAACCCTCACTTGATGCTTGCATATATTAACATCACTCAACACTTCATATAAAAACAAACACTTTCACATAGATAGTCTATAACTTAGTCTCAACCCTCACTTCTGTTAGATTGTATTGAGTCCTCCCATATGTTAGATTGTATGGAGTCTTCCTTCCACCCACATAGAATATATTGACAACTATTAAATGTTAACCTGGCTAATAGTTCTAGGTGTTCAGAATTGCCTCTTAACCAAACATCAATAAATCCTCACTCATGAATACTATATTATCTCACATCTAATTATCTAATTATTAGTGTGCAAGACGCTCATGCATTGTCCATAAAATTTAACTATGATGACAAAAACCTCAAACCTACACCTTGAAATGGTGTTACTAATAAGATAATATCCACTCTAATACCACCTGTTACATGCTCATAAGGTAATTCATGAGGATAACCGCTGCAAATTCTGTTCTCATATGAATCTGATGTCATTTTCCAAAAGCCTAGTAAAATAAGCATGCTCAACCCTTAGAATCCATTCACTACTTAGCAATAGAACCACAAACTCCATTATACAGTTAATGCAATCACACAATAAAGAGCAACATATTAATTCTTAATGTACACAAATAACAAATCAAACTATATTACTTATCAGTGCTTATCATATACCCATTCCAAAGACTTTATGGGAATGCAAACTTTCCAGCAGCCTATGCCTCCTTTGAGAATAGCACAGATCCACTAGTTGACGGAGGCATTGTCTACACAAATGTTTTGGATGGAAAACTTGATCGGCAAGAGAAAGGTTTTTGGATAGAATTCGAGCATGTGTCTTTAAGAGAGGGTATCCTCACTCCAGCTCTGAGATCGTAAACGATTTGAGTCTAAGTCGCAGAGCACATTCTCTTCTCCTCTGAGATCGCAGGGGTCTGTCAATTGTAGTTATGATCCTTCTCGTCGAACACTGAAATCTCAGGTTCTTGAAATTGCTGGAGATCGCAGGCATGTGTGTCTGAAGTATGGTTAAAATCACAAGTGTACAGAATGCAGATGCTCCTTCAACACTGAGACAGAGATCGCTGGGTAAATCCTTTACTGGTTTTGATATTGATGAATCGAAGTTGAGTTTTGGTTGTTATGGATCTGTGCATGAAAGAACTGCTACGTTGCAAACAGAATCCTTGATCACAGAGCTCGTGATGATCATTTCAGGTATGATTTTCAATGTTTTGAATGTGAGATGTAATACTCTGTTCTGGAGAATGTAGCCTTATATTTTGGACCTTGCACTCATCATACACCGCTTCAAGAAATATTAAAAGTATTACTTTTGAGAACATCTTGAGATCAAGATATGACTCTGTATAGAGAAGTGATGAGGTATGGCAGGAGTACGTGCACAGTTCCAGACATGAAAAAAAACCCAGGGTTGAGACACCAGTAAAATGCAGAGTTTCAAATAACCGAATTAAAGTGATCCTGCAGCTCGGTAAGATAAGAAAAAAACGTAACTCAGTGAAGGTTAGAAAGCTGAAATAAACCATCTGCCTATGACAGCTCCCATGATAAAGTTATGACGAAGATTTGGGCATAATGAATAACTCTGAGAATGCTAAGGACTGTGGTATAGCAGAAAAAAGGTTGTTGACAGAGTAAGAGAGGAGATATGCAGAAAAGAGATAGTAGATTGTTTGAGGATATATGCAGGAGAAGTTTTGCAGACAGACGGATTGCACATTGGATACAACAAATCAACAAATTTGCTTAAGGGCCGTAGGGTGGTACAGGGGAGAGGATTGGTGTCCTCATCCAAGCAGGTTGGAACCTGAAAGGTTGACGCTGCGAATTGTAAGTAGGTTCTTACACAAGAGGATAGGTGTCCTCACCATTAACAGGCCAGTACCTGTCAGCTTGAGCAGAACAAGTAGATGCTTGCAAGAGGATTGGTGTCCCTTATTAGCTCAACAGGTTGGTGCCCTGTCAAATTGTCAAATTGTAAGTGGGTGCTTACCACAGGGATTGGTGTCCCTCGCAGGTTGGAGCCTGTACAGGTTGGTGTCCCTCACAGGAGGTTGGTAGGTAGATTTTTCCTTGGTAAGTGTGTAGATCTATTTCATTTGGGTGTACCGTACAACTATTAGTTTGACAGTTATGGAGGTTTTTTTGTAAATTTTGAATCGTTAATGAAAATCTTATTTAAAGAGTAAATTATGTGTATTATGTTTTTTCATTGTTTATTTTTCAACTATGTGTTTATTGCCATGTGAAGAAATTAATTTATGCAATTAAATAACAACTTTGTTTAGTTGAGAACTTTAGAATAGTAGTTACCTTTGGTTTGAAAAATTCACATGGTATCAAATATTCTTTGATTGAGAGGATCTAAAGATTTATGGCAATGGATAAACTCTCGAAACCAACTACAAGGAACTAGGACCAGCAGTTAGAGGGTTTCATTGGGAAGTACTTATCAATTTGGGAGTTAGTGTGCAGCTCATAGATCGCATCAGCTAGCCTCATGTTTGAGGACATATTGGAAAGTGCCTCAAATTTATATCATAGAAAGTTAGGCTAAGTATTCCAAGAGAAGAGAATGATCTATGGCATATCATCAAGTATGTAGTAATTGTGTTGATAGGCTCACGTGCTTTGACAGTTCACAACAAGAAAGAAGTGAAATCCAAGTGGAAAAGGAGATGTTTGATGCCTTGTCTAGCTTTTACTAAAGCAAGAACATAAATAAGAAGATGATATTGCATAACAGATTCAAATCTATAAAGATGACAAGATCAGACACCATCACCAGTTACATGATGAAGGTCACATAGCTTTGTGATCAAATTGCAGCAGTTGGGGAGAAGGTTGAAGACAAAGAGCTAGTGAACTCAGCATTGAATGGGTTCTCATCTCAATGGGAAACATTTGTCCGGGGTGTTTGTGCTCGAGAGAATATTTCCTCGTGGGAAATATTATGGATGACTATATCTAATAGGAGACTTAGATGGACTCAAAGGCCAACAAGAAGGGAGGTGACAGTAGCCATGCCCTATTTGGTCAAACAAAGAAAAGCAAAGGTAAAGAACCCATCAAAGGTAAGGTAAAGAGAGAGGAGTCAACCTCACAACTAGGGAAGGACTTGAATAAAATCAAGTGCTTCATATTTCATAAGCACGACCATTATGCATCATAGTGTCCAAAGAAGAAGGGTAAAGCGAAGCAACAATGTAATCAAGTAGCAAACTCAACTAAAACTCAATTAAACAAATTTACCTCGAAGTTCAAGAAGTATATATCAATGGTATCTTGTCCTTCTAGAACGGTTTTGAAAAATGCTTGGTATGCAGACAATGGAGCATCTTGGCATATATGATTAGCCCGGGTGCTATTTTCAAGTCTAAAAGAACATGTCTCAAGTGTTCAAGTTGAGGTTGTTGATGATGCCATGTATCCAATAATAGGAGTTGGTACCATTCATTTCCAACTCCAGTCAAGAAACTCTTTAGACTTTGGTGATGTGTTGTTTGTTCTAGATATCAGGAAGAATTTTCTTTCAGTTTCGGTCATGGAAGCTAAGGGCTTTGCAGTAGAGTTCAAGAACCAACAAGTCCTTATAAGACCAAAGGAGTCTAGCCCAAGATCAAATCAAGTGATTAGGGTTAGAGAAAGAAATTTGTATAAATCACAAGGTGAGCCTTTTCGAGCCTTAGTAGATAACATAGATAACTTGTACTTGTTAATGGCACAAGAGAATGGGGCACCTGCATCAAGTGCACTTCCTATTCTAAGAGAGATAATCATAGGTCTTCTAGAGTTTAACATTGAGCAACAAGGTGTGTGCATAGAGTGTGAACTTGGTAAGCATGCCAAGAATGCTTTCACAAGCAACAAGCATACATCTAAAGAGATTTTAGACCTAGTGCATTCAAATGTGTGTGGATCAATTTCGGTAGCATCAATCACAAGAAGTATGTACTATGTTTCCTTCATTAATGACTTCTCTCACAAAATTTGGATCTAATTTATAAAGGCCAAGGATGAGGTCTTTAGCAGTTTCAAAAGTTCAAAACTCTAGTAGAGAATCGGACAGGGAAGAAGATCAAAGTTTTGAGATCAGACAATGGAGGTGAGTATACCTCTAATGGTTTTGAAAATGTTTTGCAAGGATGTTAAGAAGGAGTTCATTGTTCTATACAACCCACAACATCACGAGGTTGCAAAGCGAAAGAATCGATCCATCATAGGGGCTACTAAGGCCATGATACATGACCAAGATTTACCAATGTTTCCATGGGAAGAAGTGTGCTACACAACTACATCAAAACAAGAGTCCTCATAGGATTTTGGAGGACAAGACACTAGAGGAGGAATTCATTGGTGTGAAGCTAGAGGTGAATCATGTCCACATCTTTGGTTCCAGTTTATATCCATATACTAGTCAAGAAGAGGACCCAATTGGATCCCTCTGGTAAGAAGGGTTTATTTCTTGGTTACAACGAGACTTCAAAATCCTACAAGATCTGTATTCCAAGGGAGATAAAGACAATTGTAAGAATGGATGTAAAGTTTGAGGAAGACTTTGCGTCTGGGAAGTCTCATGATCCTATTCCAGTGATAGAGGATGAGAAGTAGGAAGCTTTGAAGGTTGAGCTAGGGTCACTAACGAATTCCAGTTCAAGGAAACAACCTTCAAGTGCATAGGAGGAGCCACCAGATCCTACCAATTCTACCGAGAGACCTTGATGGTTCACTTTAACATTGAGGGATGTTGAGGAGCATGTTGAGGCTCCTAGGAGCACATTCAAAGAGAGGAGACCTTTGAATAATTTTCCAAACTACATGGCATTAATGACCAACATCATAGATTTCAAACCTTCCATTTTTTAGGAGGCAATCGACTAACAAGTTTGGAGGGATGCCATGGTGGAGAAGTACACCTCCACCGTGAAGAATGATGTATGGGACATCGTGCCTAGACCGGAGGGGAAATTATTTGACTTCAAAGTGGCTCTATAAGATCAATCATACAACAGATGGAAACATAGAGAAGTACAAAGCAGGATTTCTAGCAAGAGGGTTATCCCAAAAAGGAGGAGTGGGCTATCAGGAGAATTTTTCTCCAATCACCATGTACACTTTCATTAAAGCGGTGATGTCTTTAGTTTCCATTATGGGATGGAGGATACAATAGATGGATGTGAAGACAACTTTCCTCAATGGGATAATTGAGGAAAAAGTTACTTAGAAAAATTTCAAGGAATTGAGATCAGTGGGAAGGAGTCTCATGTGTGCAGGTTGTAAAAGGCCTTGTATGGACTTAAGCAGGCACCAAGAGCATGGTATTCCAGGATTGATGGATACCTACTGAGTATGGGTTTCACCAAAAGTGAAGAAGATCGCAACTTATATTTCATATTTGTTGAGGTCGATCTGTGTATTTTGGTGTTATATGTAGGTGACATGTTTCTTATAGGTACATAGATGCTCTCTGTAGGGTGCAAGGAAATATGGCAGTTGAGTTCAAAATGAAGGACATTGGCATGATGCATTACTTCTTTGGGTTGGAGGTTTGGCAGAGACCAAGGGAGATTTCAAATTTTCCTTAAGCAAGGTAAGTATGCAATCAGGATCCTAGAGAGATTTCATATGAAAGACTTCAAACCTATGGCCACATCTATTATCACTATTATGAAGAAGGTAACAACTTCATATTCAGATTTGGTGGATCCCATGTTACACATGCAACTAATAGGTTCATTGATGTATCTAGTCAACACTATGCCAAATATATATTTTACAGTGAACACCTTGAGTCAGTTCATAGTGGAGTTGAACATGGGTAGTAGTAAAACATGTGCTCAAATACTTGAGAGGCACAGTGGAGTAAGGGTTAAGATATCTTGGAGATTGTGAGATGAAGTTGCAGAGATATACAAACTTGGATTGGGAAAGGAGTGTATCAAACGAAAAGAGTACAGGTCAAGGTGTTTCTTTAGCTTGGAATCAGCATAATAGAGGCAAAGTATCTAATAACCAATATTACTAGTTGTGAATCCGTCTAGCTTCACAAGTTACATGCAAGATTATTTGATTAAGAATGGGATCCCACGGTGATAACTATGATAATCAAAGTTGTATAAAACTCTCATGCAGTGTTTCATGACAAGTCCAATCCCAATGAGATCAAATATCACTTCATTTGAGAAAGGATTCGAAAGGGAGTAGTAAATCTCTAGTATGTACCCACATATAAACAAATTGTTGATATTCTAACCAAGCCCTTAGTAAAAGGGAAGTTTGAAGCATTCAAAGATAGTTGGATTCATGCAGAATTCCTTCCTCTCTAATAGGGAGTGTTAAAGATTGTAGCTCAAACAAGACCTTTGACACAAGTTTAGTGTCAAATGTGTCGAAAGTAGTTTGAGTCAAATCTATTTTTCAATTCTAGTAATTAAGTGAAAGGTTTAGCCCAGTGGGCTAGCTTGAGTGATTGAGTGCTCTGAGCTGCAAGTAGGAGGTCACGGGGTTAAGTCCCCAGGCTACCTATTTATGTGAACGTTGAGGATGTCACTCGATATCCCCACTAGGTTATGTTGTCAAAAACTAGAACCGAATGGTTTAACCCAACTACAATCATCAAAAAGAGAGGAAGTGCTTGGAGGGTTTCCCGTGATGTGTATTCCATCAGGGAAAAAAGTGAAAGTTTACTATTAAGTATAATAAAGTGTGCTTTTATACATTAGTGATTTAGACTAATCTTAACTGCACATCTCATTATGAGATTAGGGTTTTTGTAAATTAGGGTTTCAATTCAATTATAAAGACAAGTCAAGGAGCCAGAGTTATAAATCAGGTAGAGAGCAACACATAGGTTTGTACATGACATGCATGTCCGATTGTGCAAAGTTACATTGACTAATCCATACAAGCGTACAAACATACTCAGACAATTGTACAAAACAGGTATGTACAATCATATGGATAGCCATACAATAAGCAGCAACCAGCAAGCAATTTTCTTGGTTATGGAAAGCACATTTTTCCTCAGTAAGTGTGCAGATCTATTTTGTTTGGGTGTATTGTACAACTGTTAATTTGACAGTTCTATAGATTTCCTTGTAAGATTTGAATTGATAATCAATAGTTGATTTGAAAGAGTAAATTATATGTGTAATGTTTTTGCTTCACTACTATGTAAAGAATTTAATTTCTATAAATAAATAACAACTTTATTTAGTTGAGAACATAAAAACAGTAGTCGCCAAGGGTTAAACTGAAGGTTATTTACCATGTGATCATTGATGAAGATGAGGTGGTGTGCATCTATTTTAAATAGTTTTTCTTTATTAACCTAGATATAGTGGATAAAATCTAGAGACCAATGGCATATATTTTTAATGTCAAACTCGATTGTTTGGGAAAGAAATAAAGAGAGGCATCCTAGTATTATTATGTTGGGGAGAAAACATGTGAAGCGTAAGAAATAGAATTATTCAAAGAAAAAAAAGGGGGTTGGGAAGGGGTGACGCTAAATGATAGAACGGAGAGAGGCTCCATTGGAGTGGATGACGGAGATAAAGAAAGAAAAAGATAGCAGAGAAGAATAGGGAGATAGAGGAGTAAAGGGAGTGAAGGAAGTAGCAAAGGAGAGAGAAAAAAGTGGATGAAGAGAAAGAATCAGTTTTTTAATAGAACATATAGAGGTCAAATTTCTCAGACTAGCAGGGATAGTTTTAGTAGATAGAGAAGGGGTCTGAGAACCCAGTGATATTTTCTAGTGTTTGAATGCCCATTGAGGCACTATTAATGTAATTTTTGGTAAAAAATTTGAAGTCAATGTTAAACCAATTGAGCCTATTTGATGAAGAGATTTCTCTTTGCCTATGCTTAATTTTTATGTGTATTTGTGAGTTTGGTTGTTGTGCCTTTGGACAGTGATTTATATGAGTTTTAGAGCCTGTAGTGGTCTCATTTTTGTGTTGTGTATGGTTTGAGTTTAAATTTTGCAAGGGGATGAGGTTTCCTCGATGCATCATTAACGTACAGGTTTCCTCGATGCATCATTAACGTACAAGGACAAGATGACTTGGCCACTCCTTGGCCTAGTTGCACAATTATAAAGGGTTTAACCTAAAGGGACAAGATAAATTAACCACTCCTTGGCCCAGTGGCACGACTATAAATTAGTAGGAGCATCCTGCCTTAAAGGATTTGGAAATGCTATTCATTAATATCGACAACAATGCAAAAAAATAATCAATGATCCCTTGATCTTTAACAAATTGTAAACTAGCAGTCACATATTGCCATAAGGGATTTGGAAATACTATTCATTAATATCGAAAACAATGCAAAGAGATACACTTTTAAGAATAAAGCAACTAAAGCAAACATGCTTCAAATCCTTGCACTTTGCATCCAAATTTTATCTAAGGAACTACGGAGCATGGGTGCAAGTGTGGGTGTGTCAATTTTGAAATCTAAGTGCAAGAATAAAGCAACTAAATCAAACATGCTTCCTTGGCCTAGTGGCACAACTATAAATTAGTAGGATCATGTTGCCTTAAAGGATTTGGAAATCATTATTCATTAATATCGGCAACAATGCAAAAAAAAATCAATGAGCCTTTAATCTTTAAATATAAACTAGTAGGAGCATCTTGCCAAAAAGGATTTGGAAATACTATTCATTAATATCGACAACAATGCAACGAGATAATCAATGAGTCCTTGATCTGTAAGAATAAAGATATTTAAATATAAACTAGTAGGATCATCTTGCCATAAAGGATTTGGAAATATTATTCAGTAATATCGACAACAATGCAACGATATAATCATTGAGTCCTTGATCTTTAAGAATAAAGCAACTAAAGCAAACATGCTTCATATCCTTGCACTTTGCATCCAATTTTTTTATAAGGAACTAGGGAGCATGGGTGCAGGTGTGGGTGTGTCAATTTTGAAAACTTTGCATTTTGCATCCAAATTATAGTTTTATTTAAGGAAGTAGGGAGCACGAGTCAAGTGTGGGTGTGTCAGTTTTGAAATCTAATTGTAGATGGAGTGTGCTAACCCTTTGGGTATTAAAAATTGAAGAATGAGGATGAGCTTAAATCCATTTATTAAAAAAATGTATATAATCACTTCGTCCCTTCCTCATGCAAAAAATGAGATTGTTGATACCCTGTTAGTCCCAAATAAATCAAAATTATGTCCCTTAACATGTCTTTCCAACTATGTTTAAAAACACACCTCACTTGGCTTTCTTATCAAAAACAAATCTCAATGAGATTTTAACACACACCATATAAAGGGAAAAAATTCTTAATACATTCCCATCCCGTCGCATAATTCATATACATGATTGATAATTTTAAAATAAGAAATGGAAAAAAACAAAAAAAATAATACATTGGAAAACTGTGAAATTTTCACTTATTTATACTCCCCGAGCATCCTTGATTTTTGTTTAATTTTAAATTTGTCAAGGTGAACCCCTCCCCAATTGTATTCCAAGGTGACAACACCCCGTAATAAATATTGTCTCTAACAAGGCATTGACTCTGGATTATATATGTAATGGAGGTTGACCCCCATAACACATAGATTCATCCTTGGAGGCGTCACCCGTGAAAAGTATAATAGACAGTATATTTAATTTGTTTACTGAAATAATCACACATGAATTTCTTTACTAGTATGTAGCTGAATATAAATAATTGAGAAACATTCACAACATCAAATCACAATATAGACACTGTTATTTTGGGTATGGAAATCCTTGGAAAAACCCAAGATGGGAAAAACCAATGCAGTAGTTAGATATGGAATTTTATTATCAAGATATGGAACTTTTACAACTAGCAGGTAAAATACACCCAACCTGGCAAAGTGAAAACCTCAGCAAAATCACTAGACTACCTAGCAGCAGCCCCAGCTACTCTGCGTAGTTGTACGGCCATGCGTCAGCAATACGACCTGTTGTACGAAAGTCGTACGGATGTTGACGTCAACAGTACGTATCCATACGGAACCTTGTGTTAGCAGTATGACCCTCTTACTGGCTGCTCCTTTGTGTGATCAATGCAATTTCTGCTCGGTCTGGGTGAATCTATTGTGCAGTTGCTACTTTGTCTTTTATGCAAAGTCCTCTGTCTTCCTTCTCCTTGTCTGTATCTTGTCTGTGTACATGTCCTCTCCACCAAATCTCCTTATAACTTTATTGGTTAAGCAAAAACCCTAACTCTCACTATGGATCTATGGATGAGATCCTCCGGTGAGAATCAATGGCCAAGATTAGATTAGTCATTACTTAAATATTTCACTTTTCACTTTAATAAATTGATTCCATTAAAGTCAAAATCAAATTAGAATAATTAAAGTATTTTCCTAAGTCAAAACTTAGGAAAATTACTTTAATAGATTTGGCTTCCAGTTTAATGTCTCTCTAGCATGCAAGGATACATGCAATGCTAGAAGACCTTCCTTGTTATTGCTTTCTAACACTCCCTCTCAACGAGGAAGGGATTCAGTAGCAACCCCAACTTATCCCTGAACTTCATAAAATTGTGTCTACAAAGTGCCTTAGTGAAAATGTCCTCCACCTGCTCATCTGTCATTATGTACTCCAACCGAATGGTTCCTCTTTGAATACAATCTCTTAAGAAGTGGTACCTGATGTCTATGTGTTTGCTCCAGTCATGGAACACTGGATTTTCAGATAGCCTGATGCCACTCTGATTGTCACAGTGAACTACTGTAGCCTCTAGCTCACACTCGACCAACCCTAAAAGTAATTTCCTCGGCTACATACCCTCACAAGCAGCCATGATGGCTGCCATGTACTTATCCTCTATCGAGATCAATGCAATTGGCTTCTACTTTCTGCTGAACCAAGACACAACTCCTGATCCAATGTTGAAACAACAACCTGAAGTACTCTTCTGGTCCTCTACACATCCTTCCCAATCAGCATCTGTGAAGCCTGCTAACTGTACACTCCCCTTGCGCTCATAAACCAATCCATACTCCATTGTACCTCTGATGTAGCGAAGTATGTGCTTCGCAGTTGTCCAATGCACTCTCCGAGGGTCCACCGTGAATTGGCTCAAATATTTGACTGCAAAGCTAATGTCTAGCCGTGTTTAGGATCAAGGTAGGATCAAATCCATCTGAGGATACAAGATAGGATCAAATCCGTCTGACCCTGATGCATCAATCTTCCTCCAGTTGGAAACTAGAGGTATGGCCATAGGCTTGCAATCCTCCATCCTGAATCTCTTCAAGATATCTACTGCATACTTCCCCTGTCCAATGAAGAATCACTCATCTCTCTGCCAAACTTCCAAGCTTAGGAAGTAATGCATCAACCCAAGGTCTTTCATCTCAAACTCAACTGCAAGGTTGGCCTTGCAGTTTCCAATCAGCCTCTAATCTCCTGTAAGAAAGAGATCATCTACATATAAGACCAGTATGAGAGTTACCTCACCTGTCAAGAAATACAAGTTTTGGTCAGCCTCACTCCACTGAAATCTCATCTCCTGTAGATAGTTGTCTATCCACGAGTACCATGCTCAAGGTGCTTGCTTGAGCCCATAAACAGATCTATGCAGCTTGCATACATGTGTCTCCCTATTCTCCACATCAAACCCCTATGGTTACTCAATATATACCTCCTCATCTATGACTCTGTTGAGGAAGACAGTCTTGACGTCCATCTGATGGGATCACCATCCCATCTCTGCTGCTAAAGAGATAATGGTGTGAATATAATAATACCTGACAACAAGGACGAAGGTCTCCTCATGGTCAATACCTTCCTTCTCTGAAAACCCCTTAGCCATGAAGTGCACCTTGTACTTCTCCACGCTTCTGTCTGTTGCATGCTTTACCTTAAAGATCCATCTGGCTCCCACTGCCTTTTTATCTTCTGGCCTTGGCACAACCTGCCATACCCGATTCTTCATGATTGAGTCATACTCCTCAACCGTGGCCTCTTGCCACACATCATGTTGTGCAACCTCCTCGAAACTAAAAGGTTCAGAGTTGATCAACTCTGTCATTGGTGCCATATAACTGAGTCTCATTGGTGGTTTTCTCTGTCACATGGAGCTCTGTGGAAGATCCACTTGCCTAGAATCTTGAATTGTGGACCTGAACCACTTAGGCCTTGGCCTAATGTCTACCTATTTTGGTTGATGGCTATGCATCTCCTGTTGTGGCTCATCCTCCAATTCAATGACTGAAGGATCATGTCCACCTGACTCCCTCTGACTACCAGAACATGTTCCCTGTGTATGTACTTGTACTTGTACCTCTGGCTCCTCCAACTTGACCCCCTGAATCCTATGTTGGTTGTTGCTATGCTGGTAAGTCCATAGATCTCTGCAAGGCCATGTCCTCATCAAACTAGACATCTCTGCTCACAATGATCCTCTTGCAAGAAGGTATGTATACTATGTATGCCTTCGAAGTCTCGTTGTATCCAAAAAGTAACCCCTTATCTCTAGAAGGGTCCAGCTTCTTCCTAGTGTCAGCATGAACATGAAAATAACAGACACCCCCAAATATGTGAATGTGACTCACATCTAACCGAGTGCCTGTGAAGACCTCCTCGGGTGTCTTCCTCCCCAAAGTTGTGTGGGGACATATTTTCTAAATGTATACTACGGTCCTGTATGCCTTGGCCCAAAGGAATAGTGGCAATCCTTGATCAAATAGCATGGCCTTGGCTACTCCTACCATAATGTTGTTATTTCTCTCTACCACTCCATTTTGTTGTGGGATATGAGGCACGGTGTGCTCCTTCTTTATCCCCTCCGATGAACAATACTCCAAGAACTCATTGGAGGTGTACTCTCACCCATTGTCCATTCTCAAGACACAGATCTTCCTTCCTGTTTGGTTCTCAACAAGAGTCTTGAACTCCCGAAACCTCTCAAAGACCTCTAACTTGGCCTTCAGGAAATAGATCCATCTCTTCATGGAATAGTCGTCAATGAAGGTCACACAGTAACTGTAACCACTTAAATAATGGACACTCATAGCTTCGCAAACATCTGAATGCACTAAGTCCAATGGATCCTTAGACTTGTGCTTACTTTGTGGGAAAGGCTTCCTAATGTTCTTCCTCAACACACAACCCTTCCAATGGTTATGCTTCTCCTCCTATACCTAATGAACTCCAATGACTGTTAGTATCAAGTGCCTCAATGCTCCATGGTGTAAGTGTGCCACCCTCCTATGCCACAACTCACCCTCACTGTTGTCACTGCTGACAAGAGCCTTTGCAGGCTCAAAGTGTAGTCTATACACCTTCCCGCTCTTGATCCCAATCACTCGATCCAAGCTCCTATCTGACCCCTTGGGCCTGATATACACTCTATGGTCTCGGAATTTCAACTAAAATCCCTTGTACTCCATAATGGAGATTTATATGAGGTTCTTGGTCAACCCCGGAACATATAACACATCAACAAAACTGAGGGGTTTTTCAGACTCCCTCTGAAATGAAACAGTGCCAACTCCTTGCACTTGATACCGTGCATCATCATCCAGCTCAATGTGGATACCTGTTCCACCCTCCTGCAAGTCTTTGAATAATCTCTTATGTCCAATCATATGACTAGACGCTCCACTATCGATGCACCAAACACTGCTACCTGTGGTTCTTGTCATGCAAGCTATCAAGAAAAATTATTTATCGAAGTTCCTACTGAAATCCTCCACCTGTGCAGATCCAACCATCTGAGTATTTCTCTTCTTCTTCATGTTTGGGAACTGGGAGGCAAAGTGTCCCTGCTTGTGGAAAATAAAAAACTTGACCTTTGACATGTCAAGGTTCTTATTACCACCCTTATTCCTCTTTTCCTTACCCCTTCGCTGTCAAGGCTAGAGCCTCCTCATCTACAATTTGTGGGGAACTACTGGATGAGCCTGATCCTTGACCCATGCGGGTCTCCTCCTGCACAAATTCATCCCATAGTCTCTGCCAATCAAGGAGCTTCTCCCTAGCCACAACACCCTTGACAAAGGTGTCCCATGGCTTAGAGAATCCATTGAGGGCTATACGAACTAGCTCTTCATCCTCAGTCTTAGAACCAACAACTCCAAGCTCATCCCTCATCTGTGTGAGACTTGTGAGATAAGGCACCACTCCTTCTCCCTTGGCCATCTTGGTGTTGCGCATCCTCTCTTGCAGCACCATCTTCTAGTTTGCATGCTTGCTCTGGTACAGACTTTCCAAAGTCGTCCACATCTCTGATGAGGTCCTTTTTTCGGAAAGGTGAGGGGACTATGTGGTCCTTCACCCCATCCAAGATGATCAACATGGCTCTAGAATCAATCTTCTTCCAAGCTATCAAATCTTATAGATTTATGGGTGCAACCTTCATGGATTCATTGTGCTCATTTGCATCACTGGCATCCAAGATCCTTGTGATGCTTTCTTTCCATGTAGGAAACTTTTGAGCCCCCTGGAGTCTATCCTCAACTCTCAACCGCATGGCCATACTGAAGTGTACATGTCAAATCCTAGATTTGCAATCTAGGTTTGTGTCTTCAATTAGATCTTCCCTTGATCTATCATTGTTGCTGCAAATCTCCCAGATTTAGCTCACCAGAGCTCTGATATCATATAAATTTTCCTTTAAAATTCAACTAGGGCTAAAACAACATATTTAATTTGTTTACTGAAATAACCACACATGAACTTCTTTACTAGTATGCAGTGGAATATAAATAACTAAGAAACGTACACAGTATCACATCACAATGATAGAAACTATTATTTTGGGTATGGAAACCCCCAGAAAAACCGATGCAGTAGTTAGATATGGAATTTTATTATCAAGATATGGAAATTTTACAACCAGCAGCTAAAATACACCCAACCTGGAAAACTGAAAACCTCAGCAAAATCATTGGACAACCCAGTAGCAGCCCCAGCTACTCTGCGCAGTTGTACGACCTTGCGTCAGCAGTACGTCCTGTTGTACATAAGTCATACGGGACCCTGCATCAGCAATATGACCCTCTTGTTGGTTGTTTTGTTGCTCCTCTACGTGATCAGTACGGTCTCTGCTCGGCCTGGGTGAACCTGTCGTGTAGTTGCTCCTATGTCTTTTCTGCAAACTCCTATGTCTGACTTCAACCTGTCTGTATCATGTCTGTGTATGTGTCCTCTCCACCAAATCTCCTTTTAACTTTATTGGTTAAGACAAAACCCTAATCCTCACTATGGACTCTATGGATGAGATCCTCCGGTGAGAATCAATGGCCAAGATTAGATTAGCCACTACTTAAATATTTTACTTTTCACTTTAATAAAGTGATTCCATTAAAGTCAAAATCAAATTAGGATAATTCAAAGTATTTTCCTAAGTCAAAATCAAATTAGAATAATTAAAGTATTTTCCTAAGTCAAAACTTAGGAAAATTACTTTAATAGATTTGGCTTCCAGTTTAATGTCTCTCTAGCATGCAAGGAAACATGCAATGCTAGAACACCTTCCTTGTTGTTGCTTTATAATATCTCATTCCCAGGTGCAGATGAATGCACCCGGGTATGTAGTGAGGGCAAACAATAATGTGTCAGTAGCAACCTAATAAATGTTGTATAGGCTAGGATATATATAGTTGGATCTGAAATGTTTACAGTAGCCGAATAAATGTTGTATAGATTGGGATATATATCATTGGATATGAAACATATAGGTCGGGATATATATCGTTGGATCTAAAACATTTAAGTTCCAACAATATATATCCCAACTTATACAACATTTATTAAGCTTTTATAGCAAGTTATCGTTTGCCTATAGTGAATGCATCAATGCACCACTTCAATACAGGTGTGTGCTACATGAGTAAGTGTGTACAATATAGATGCTATGTATCTTTAAACCCAACATCCAATGAGCAAAGTTAGAAAACTTTAAAATTCATATTACCATCAAAATTTATGTTACAATCAATAGCAATGGTTATCATAACAAAAGAAACGTGGGAATTGCAAAGATACTATGAACAGTCCTTAAATTTGAAAGCATCGGATAGTAGCTTGAATTAAGTTCAAGAGGATGTCTATTTCACCATCATAAAAAGGGTGCCAAATGACTGTATTACAATCTGAAGTTTTGAGTATACCATTTATAGGTAGAGATTCTATCAATGTGTAGATCGAGTGGTTGGAAGGAATGTTGTGACACTCTCCACCTAGTTTCAAATCTCACTATGTGACATAATATGCAACCGAAGATTTCTTGATTCTTCTTAAATATTAAGAACCTGGAATTTCAAACCAAAAAGAAAAATCTATCAACAGTTTAACAAAATTGTTGGAAGGTTTATGCTCAAAGACTAGATAGAAGCAATAGATGTAGAAATTAGATGAATGACCAGAATTCCAAGGATTTCCAAAAATAGAAATTGTTAGAAAGTGGGAACAAGGAAGGTATTCTATCATTGCATGTGTCTTTGCATGCTAGAAAATATAAAGCAAGAAGGCAAATGTATTAATGTGATTTTCCTAATTTTAGACTTAGGAAAGTACATTAAGTGATCTAATTATTAATTGACTTAATGGAGTCACTTTTATAAAGTGAAAATAATTTAAGTGATGGCCAATCTAATCTTGCCCATTGATCTCATCAGAGGATCTCATCCATTGATCCATAGTGAGGGTTAGGGTTTTCGCTTGGCCATTGAATTAAAGGAATATTTCGTGGAGAGGACACACATGCACAGACAAATAGAGAAGTTAGAGGAAGAGGTTTGCAGAGAAGACAAAGGAGCACTCACCTGGAGGATACGTCGACTGATTAGGAAAAGCACAAAGCTGTATGAGATCCCCGAGAGAGAGGTCATAGATATTAGGAAGAAGTCGTCAATCAACCATACGAATTATGTACAACTGATGCAGGACCGTACGGATTATGTACTACTGTCACATAGGACCGTACTGTTGACGCAGGAGGTCGTACTAATTTGTTGGGTTTTCTCAGTGATTCACAGAGGTTCTATTTTTCCAGGCTGGGTGAATTGATCTGTTGGATTGTAATTGTTCTATATCTTCATAGTAAAATTTATTATCTGACTGTTGCACCGGTTTTCCCATCTTGGGTTTTTCTGGGGGTTTCCATACCCAAAAAATATTGTGTCTATATTGATGTGATTATTGTTATATGTTTCTCAGTATTTATTCCACTGCAATACTAGTAAAGAAAATCATGTGTGGTTATCAATAAAAATTAAAAATATAAAGTGTAGCTCAAGATTGAGCTTTAAGGAAATTTACATGGTATCAGAGCTCTATTGAGCTAAACCTGAGAAACAACAGTAGCATTGATAGATCGGGGGCGGATCTATTGAAGACACAAACCTAGAGTTCAGATCTAGGGTTTGACAAGTGCACTTCACTATGGTCGTACAGTTGACAATCGAGGATAAACTCCAAGGGGCTCAGAACTTTCCTACATGGAAAGAAAGGATCATGAGGATCCTGTATGTTAGTGATGCAGAGGAGCACATTGAATCCACGAAGGTTGTGCCCACATATCTGATAGAGTTGGCAAGGTGGAATAAGTTAGACTACGGAGCTATGTTGATCATCTTGGATGGGGTGAAGAATCGCATAGTCCCTCACCTATCTGGGAAGAAGACCGCATTGGAAATGTGGAAGGATTTGGAAGGACTTTACCATAGCAAGAACGAAAACCGGAATATGGTGCTGCAAGAGGTTACATAGTACCAAGATGGCCAAGGAAGAAGGAGTGGTTCCTTATCTCACAAGGCTCACACAAATCAAAGATGAGCTTGGAGCAGTTGGCTCTAAGACTGAGGATGAGGAACTAGTTCGGATAGCTCTCAATGGATTTTCTAAGCCACGGGACATCTTTGTAAAAGGTGTGGTGGCTAGGGAGAAGTTCCATAACTGGCAGATATTGTGGGATGATTTTGTGCAGGAGGAGACCCACATGGGTCAAGGTTCAGGTTCATCCAGCAATGCCCCACAAATTGTGGATGAAGAAGCTCTATCCCTAGCAGGGAAGAGCAAGGGTAAGGAAAAGAAGAAGAAAGGTGGTAAGAAGAACATTGACATCTACAAAGTCAAATGTTTTATCTACCACAAGCAAGGACACTTTGCCTCCCAGTGCCCGGACAGAAAGAAGAAGAACAATACCCAGATGGCAGGTTCTACAGAGGTGGAGGAGTTCAGCAAAAACTTCGATGAAGTCTTTTGTTTGATAGCTTGCATGGAAAGCACCATAGGAAACAACGTTTGGTACGTCAACAATGGAGCATCTTGTCATATGACGGGACAAAAAGGGTTCTTCAAGAGCTTGCAGGAAGGTGGATTAAATCTCCACATTGAGCTGGGTGATGATGCGCAGTATCAGGCATAGGGAGGTGGTACTGTTTCGTTTCAGAGGCAGTTTGGAAAACCTCTCAGTTTTGTTGGCGTATTGCATGTTCCGGGGTTGACCAAGAACATCATATCCATTTCCACCCTGGAGGACAAGGGTTTTCAGGTAAAGTTCCGAGATCATAAGGTGTATATCATACCCAAAGGATCAGATAGGATTTTGGATCGGGTGATTGAGATTTGTAGCGGGAAGGTGTATAGACTACACTTCGAGTCTGCAAAAGCTCTAGTCAGCAGCAGCAGTAGTCAGGGTGAGTTGTGGCATAGGAGTATGGCACAGTTACAACATGGAGCACTGAGGCATTTGAGACAGGCAGTCATTGGAGTTATTCAGGTACAGGAGGAGAAGCATAACCACTACAAGGATTGTTCATTGGGGAAGAACATAAGGAAGCATTTCCCACAGAGTGAGCACAAGTCTAAGGGGAACTTGGGCATAATGCATTTGGATTTTTTTGAACCCATCAGTGTTCAATCATTCAATGTCTACAGTTATTGCGTCACTTTCATTGATGATTATTCTAGGAAGACCTGGATCTATTTCCTGAAGTCCAAGTCAAAGGACTTTGAGCAGTTTCGAGAGTTTAAGACTCTCGTAGAGAAGCAAACATGAAGGAAGATTCGAGTATTGAGGAAGGGCAATGGGGGTGAGTATACCTCCAATGAGTTCTTGGAGTATTGTTCATCGAAGGGGATTAAGAAGGAGCACATCGTTTCTCATACCCCGCAACAGAATGGAGCAATGGAGAGAAAGAATAAGACATTGGTAGAAGCAGCCAAGGCCATGCTATTTGATCAGGGATTGCCACTATTCCTATGGGTCAAGGCATACAGGATTGCAGTTTACATTCATAACAGGTGTCCCCACACAGCTTTGGGGAGGAAGACATTCGAGGAGGTCTTCAGAAGAACTAGACCAGATGTGATCTATTTATGCATATTTGGGAGTGTCTGTTATTGTCACATTCATGCTGACACTAGGAAGAAGTTGGACCCTTCTGGAGAGAAGGTGTTACTTGTTGGTTACAATGAGACTTTGAACACGTACAAATTATATATTCATGTTCGCAAGAGGGTCATTGTGAGAAGGGATGCCCAGTTTGATGAGGACAGTGTTAGGATTATTAATCCTCCCTTGTCCAAATTTGGTCATATGTCTAAATTGGGATTCATGTCTAAATCGGGAGTCCATCCAGTCTATTTATAGTCATTAACACCATTGGGTCCACTTGACCTAATTGGGGCACATGTTTCAATTACTAAAGTGTGGGGAACACTAATTGAGGCTCACTGCCACTGATTGCACTTGATTGCATCAGTTTAGGAGCCTCCTAGACCAATCCCTACAATTTAGGAAGCCACTGGGAGTGTTGAAACCAACCAAGGTCAGTTCACTTCAGTTAATGACTAGTCAAGCTAAGTTAGGAGTCAGTTACATTCAGTTCTAGTCCTCTACATTCAGTTAGCGCTAGGTTTACTTGACTGCACTCATGTGGGGCGCATTTCTCACCTACCACAGTCAATTAACCTTAGTCAACACTGAATGTAACACTTGATTTGTGTTTTCAAGCTCTAATAAAATCTGGTTATGGTTTAGATAAGTTCAGTTAACTACTGAGTCCTCAGATAGTTATTTAGAAAAGGTCTTAGTTACCTACAGTCAAGTAGAGTCTATCAATTCGAATTTCCTCACGTGGATTCGAATTTCATGTGGTTATTAAAGCCATTTTACTTCATTGTAATTATCATCTTATTACTTTTTGATTAATGAAAGCATTCACAGCTGCAAGCCATTTTTGCACTGTTTCATTCTTCAATTGCTGAGTAAATTGTGAGATCTACTTTGTGACTTGTGTATTTGTCTACAGATCTATGTGCTCAAATTTACATGGTATCAGAGCCTCGGTGGACAAGACTCCTCTCCTCCTCAGATCTCCAGACGGATCATTTTTTTGGCAAATTGCTCTTTCCAATACTACACCAGAAGCGGAGAATTTACCACTTAATATCCCAAGTTAGGAAATTGCTGATCAAGCTTGCTTGATCAACTATGCTGGGTGTGAAGGAAATTCCAAAAGTGCAAACTGTCGACCTTACTTTGTATGTTTGATTGTGTGATAGGTTATCAGCTTTTCTTATAGCATTCACTACAAGCAGCCCTTTCTTCTCACTGCATTCGCTACAACAGCTCAGTTCTTCCTACTATATTCGAAATGGCTCATCCAATAGAGCCTCTCACTCCCTTCAACTATCACCAGTGGAAGGCAGACATGGTGGTAATGCTCCACACCAAAGGGCTCTTTAGACTCATAGAAGAAGCAAAGGAAGAGCCAGATTCAGATAAAGACAAAGCTAAGTACATGAACAGGCTTGATGAATCCCATGGACACTTGCTCTCCCCAGTTTCTAAAGATCTTTGGTTCCACATCCTAGAATTGAAGATTCACAAGCTGGTTTGGGACAAGCTTGCTTCCCTATTTGATAAGCATGATGAGATGAGGATCCATCAGCTAGAAAATGATCTGATTAATCTCAATCCATCCAATTTCGAATCTTTGAATGAATTCTTCACAAAGTTCAAGAACCTGATATATCTGTTGAAGCAATGCAAAGTGGAGAAGGATGAAGATCAGCTCATCCTTGCTATTCTCACAAAGCTCAATGCAGACTACTCAGTCTTTGTATCCACCTTCCAAACAGTAAGGCTCACTACTCCAAATTGGAAGATGCCCACTCTTAATGCTTTCATCCAATCTCTTATTTCTGAGAATGATAAATTGATCCAAATGGGGATCATTTGATATCCCAAAGATCTAGCTCTAGTTGCAAGAGGAGATAAGGTAGTGAATGACAAAGGGAAGCAAAGAGATGAGTCCCCTGTGAAAAAAAACAATCAAAAGAACCTTCAAGTTCGAGGATAAGAAAGAATAATGGCAAAGGCAAGGTCCTCTGCTCTTACTGTGGAAGGGGCTTCCATTCAAAAAGCTCCTGTATGAGAAGACAACTTGATGAAACGACTCTTCTTTTGAAAAAGAACAACATTTTTGTACCTGCTAGCACAAGCAAGGATGACTCTGAAGAAGAAGAAGAAGAATACCAAAGGAAAGGACATGCACTAAAGGCTTGCTGCACATCAACACCTGTCTTCCTCATTGATTCTGGAGCTTCCAACCATATGGCTGCATCCAGAGAATCATTCTCTTCTTTTCAGTCCTTTGATGGTCCTAGCATTCAGATGGGCAATAACAATAAATTCAAAACAAAGGGGAAGGGCTCTATCCAACTTGAACATGGAAGGTTCAAAGATGTGCTATTTGTTCCCTCCCTAGCTTCAAACATGTTATCTATCTATCAGATGACCCACACTGGATCTCCAAAGCGAGTGATATTTGGTCCTGACTCAGTGGAGATCACAGATATCTCTACTGGGAGCATCATAGCAAAGGGTACTGCAAATCATGCTTCAAAATCATATGAGTTCTCACATTTCATGCCTCCTTCAGAACCAGTGCACTCTTAGCAGCCACCTGCAAGGGAAGGTAAAATCATTGCATCTACTTATTTTACAGCTTCTACTAGTATTGCAGATCCATCTATATTAGTTTATGACCTTGAGATTCAGGGTGACTCAGATCTAGATTCAGTCCCTACTTCCAAACTGGAAGCTAGGAAGATGACTGGAAACTCACCTGACACTTAGAAAGGAAAGACTCTTGCGCTATGTCATGCTATCTTACCTCCTTCAAGGAGATGCAATAGACTCCCTGTAAGATGTTATATGGAAAGGGCTCAGTCTTACTACATTCAGAAGAATGGATATGATCATACACCTCTTCATTCAGGAAGAGACAAAGGTTACATTCCTCCTTTCTCCCATCATCATTTTTGGAGAAGAAGGAGAAGTCTACATGCCAGGCCCCAGAATACCTGTGCACAGTACATTATGCATGCTGCTTCACTGCCTCACAGAGATGAAGATTGCAGCAACATATTTTCAAGTTTTTCAAACTTGAGACCTGATTCTACCTACTTAGCTAGAGGGAGGGATTTTTTCCCATGTGTTTTTTGCCCCAGCTCCTTGTATTAAGCAGTTACTTTATTTTACTTGATGTAATGGGTGACCTATGGTCTTAGTTACCAGGGCCCACAGTTTGTCCAAGTTAGCATTCAGGGGGGGTGTTAGGATTATTAATCCTCCCTTGTCCAAATTTGGTCATATGTCTAAATTGGGAGTCATGTCTAAATCAGGAGTCCATCCAGTCTATTTATAGTCATTAACACCATTGGGTCCACTTGACCTAATTGGGGCACATGTTTTAGTTACTAAAGTGTGGGGAACACTAATTGAGGCTCACTGCCACTGATTACACTTGATTGCATCAGTTTAGGAGCCTCCTAGACCAATACCTACAATTTAGGAAGCCACTGGGAGTGCCGAAACCAACCAAGGTCAGTTCACTTCAGTTAATGACTAGTCAAGCTAAGTTAGGAGTCAGTTACATTCAGTTATAGTCCTGTACATTCAGTTAGCGCTAGGTTTACTTGACTGCACTCATGTGGGGCGCATTTCTCACCTACCACAGTCAGTTAACCTTAGTCAACACTGAATGTAACACTTGAGTTGTGTTTTAGAGCTTCGATAAACTCCGGTTATGGTTTAGACAAGGTCAGTTAACTACTGAGTCCTCCGATAGTGATTTAGACAAGGTATTAGTTACCTACAGTCAAGTAGAGTCTATCAATTCGAATTTCCTCACGTGGATTCGAATTTCATGTGGCTATTAAAGCCATTTTACTTCATTGTAATTATCATCTGATTACTTTTTTATTAATGAAAGCATTCACAGCTGCAAGCCATTTTTGCACTGTTTCATTCTTCAATTGCTGAGTAAATTGTGAGATCTACTTTGTGAGTTGTGTATTTGTCTACAGATCTATGTGCTCAAATTTACAGACAAAGCCTTGCGGAGATCTATGGACTTACCAGCACAGGACTCGGGGGTCAAGTTGAAGGAGCCATGGGTACATGTACATGTACAGACACAGAGCACAGGTTCTGATAGTCATATGGAGTCAAGTGGACAGGATCCTTTGGTCATTGACTTGGAGGATGAGCCACAACAAGAGGAGGACATCTAGCAGCTGCAGCAGGTAGACACTAGGCCACAACCTAAGTGGTTTAGGTCCACAGTTCATGATTCTAGGCAGGTGACTCTTCCACAAAGCTCCATAAGGCGGATCAAACCACTAGAGAGACTTAGATATATGGCATTGATGATGGAGCTGATTAACTCCAAACCTTCCAGTTTTGAGGAGGTTGCACAACATGATGTGTGGAAGGAGGCTATGGTTGAGGAGTATGACTCCATCATGAAAAAGCAAGTATGGGAGGTTGTGTTGAGGCTAGAGGAAAAACAATTAGTGGGATTCAGAAGGATCTACAAGGGAAAGCATGGAGAAGTACAAGGCGTGCTCCGTGGCGAAGGGGTTTTCACAGAAGGAAGGAATTGACTATGAGGAGACCTTTTCCCTTGTCGCCAGATATTCTTCTATTTAGACCATTATCTCATTAGCAGCAGAGATGGATTGGTGAGTTCATCAAATAGATGTCAAGACTTCCTTCCTCAACGGATTTTAGAGGAGGAGGTATTCATTGAGCATCCTGAGAGGTTTGATGTGGAGAACAGGGAGTCGCATGTATGTAGGTTGCAAAGAGGTCTTTATGGGCTCAAGCAAGCACCTCAGGCATGGTACTCAAGGATAGACAACTATCTATGGGAGATGGGATTCTAGCGGAGTGAGGCAGACCACAACCTGTACTTCTTGTCAAGTGAGGTGCCTCTCATACTAGTAATGTATGTAGATGATCTATTTCTTACAGGAGATGAGAGGTTGATTGACGACTGCAAGTCCAACCTTGCAGTTGAGTTTGAGATGAAAAACCTTGGATTGATGCATTGCTTCCTAGGCTTGGAAGTTTGGCATAGAGATGGGTTCTTCTTCATTAAACAGGGGAAGTATGCAGTGGAGATCTTGAAGAGATTCAGTATGGTGGATTGCAACCCCATGTCCATACCTCTAGTTTCCAATTGGCGGAATATTGATGCATCAAGGTCAGAGGGATTTGATCCTACATTGTATCGCCAGCTTATCAGATCTCTCATGTATCTACTTAACACACGACCAGATATTAACTTTTCAATCAACTCTTTGAGCTAGCTCATGGTGGACCCTTGAAGAGTACATTGGACAGCTACAAAGCAAGTGCTTCGATACATCATAGGTACAGTGGAGTATGGGTTGGTTCACTACTAGATTTTGATCCAAAATCCGACGGTTTTTTCCGACAGCGCGTGGATTTTTTATTTTAACTGTGCCAAAAATCAGAAAGATTAAATTTTTTTTTGAAATAATGGGCATAAGCGTCGCTTAAGCGACGGCGCTAAAATTGCTATCCTCCTAAGTGTCTCTTAAGCGACGGTTTTCCTCCAAGTGTCGCTTAAGCGACGGTTTTCCTCCCAAGTGTTGCTTAAGCGACGGTTTTCCTCTCCATGTTTCCTTTTAAAAGATTATAGGTTTAAACGTGGAGGGGTGTATGGCATGTTCATATTTGTGGGATTGGTTGTGGCCT
>LPNX010716739.1:0-51692 GCA_001517045.1 Pseudotsuga menziesii
ATATATATATGATTGTTGTAGGTTACCACTGGGAAATATGCCTCTGAAGTGCTAGCTTATGCACTACAGAGTAGCACTGGAGAGGTTAAAACATCCACTCTACAGGATCTCCAAGAACTCAACATCATTATTTGTCCATGCCTGTAAAGGCAGTGTACTAGAAGATTTGCTTGGACTTGTTGATTTCACCTTGATGTTGAACGTAAATGATAAATAGAGAGGAGCACTAAGCAAGCTACAACACTTTGTAGGAAATCGAATGAGTAGAGATATAATGTCTAGAGCAGTCTGCATACATCCTTCACTTGAATGATGTTAGTTCTTGGCAATCCTAACATCATTCAAGTGAAGGATGTATGCAGACTGTTGCAATATCATGATTCGACCATGAGGTGCTTAGTTTCCTGGAAATTGGGTTAGGTAATACTTAGCCATTAATGGACAATCATGAATCTTATGGTTTATGCTTTGGGTCTTGAAGCAAGTACTAGGTATTTTGATGTCCTCTATTTTTTATTTGAACATTTTATGTCAATTTTCACCGTGTCTGATTTTATTTTTGTCCCTCTTACAATTAACACGATAAGATGACCTTTGTGGTTTAGACAGTTGGTTATCTTTAGAATTATTCCATGGTGTGAGTGATATTTGATGTTTCATTTCCCTTTTTCCATCCCCTTGGTTTCATAAAATCATTGAGGAAGGCATGGTATGGTTAATTTAAGAGCCTTTTGATTTGTGGGGTATAGTCTTTTTTGGTTCTTTCTACTATGGGATTTCCTTAGGGTTGCCTTAGAGTTGAAAATTAGTATGGGAAAACAAGTTAGCATTTCCTTAGGGTTGAAAATTAATATGTGAAAACAAGCATCATCATGAATATACATACTATATCGGCATAAAACTTTGTTTCATAGATTAGTATGGGTGAACAATAGAAGACTACAAATCAATGATAAGTTAGGGTTAATCTTCATTATAAAAGGACCTTTGGGTAGGCTGAACATGGCATCAATTCATCCTCCATCAGAGTCCTTCAACCATTCATCTCGCTCCCCTTCGTTAGTAGGTCTCAAAATATTTACTTTGGGAACAAAGTACTTATACAGTTCGATCAAAACCATTAGTTGTGCATGATGCTAAAAGTAAGGATATTGTTTCATGTTTCACTTTTTCTTTCAAAAGGAATACTGAAAAGTTAGGAAGTACCAAAGCTAGTCATTATGTGCACATGGACTTAATGTAGGGAGAGAAGTCATGTCTACTTTTTTGTTCTTGAATGGGAGCGATGATGAAACCACAATAGTGGTTTATAGATGGAAATCATGTAATGGCAATCATAGGGCAACTGTCAAACATTGGGAAGAATCATTGCACTGACAGGGGCCCTTAATGCAGAATAAAATTGGTATTTTAGAGCCAACTAGGGTTGTTACTTCTCTTGTACATAGGTCCATATATTTTTAGGTTTGTTTCGTGACCTACGGTTGCAAGGAAAGCCACCAAAGGCTGTTATTTTCTATTGATCTCCTTCAAGAGACTGTCGAGAATCAGCTAAAGCACAATCCAACTTGGTTTATAGGGTCTAAAATTAAATGGTATTGGTTTTATTTAGGTTTGTTTACCCCCCTTTTGTGTAGAAAAAGCACCTAGAATTCATGATACTGCTATAAATTGTTGTTTAGGAGGTTGGAACAACCCTTATTTATTCCCAGAATGAAGTTTTGAGTCTGTTGGAGTGCCCAGGCTTGCTCTTTATGTCCATATCTGTGCCCAGAATTGGTTGTTAATGTCATTTCAACCCTCAAATTCAACCAAACATTTCTCAAAGCCTATTTTTTCGTTGTTTGTCATTTTTCATAGGCTATTCATGCCCAAAACTGCCTTTTAACCCTCCAATTTGGCCCAGATTTAGAGGTACGCCTGTTTGGTGATGGATAAGTGCACAAGGGTGCCCAAGATGGTGAAATAGCGTTGCTTCATACCCTTTTTTTACTATCAAACAGGTTTGTTTGTGCCCAGAATTCATGTGGATGCTGCTATAAGGCATATGAATGAGATTTTAGGGTTGCTTTCACCCACATATTTCTCATTTTCACAGCCAGAATTGCTAAGACTGCCTCCTATTGCCATTGATCACCATCTTTTATAGCTGCAATTTTCCCAGATCTGAAAGTTGGCCTAATTATAACTGATTTGAGATGCTTTACTATTTGTTGTGACCTTTAGAATGCTCCCAAAGTGCTCAGATTTGTCCCTTTGATGCTCATACTTGATTATAGAGTTGTTTATGCCCATAGGATTGCCCAACATTGCTCCTAGTGTGACATTGAAAATACCAAGTTTGTTCTGGAAGCCCTAAATAGGGCCAATTCACCTTGGCGTACTAGTTTATTGTTAGAGGAAGGCCTTCTCTCATTATTTGAGGAACATTCACCCTTGGAGACACATGCATAAGGGTGGTGTTCAGCCCTACCAAAGGAGAAAGCCGTCATTTCAAGCATGATTGCACTCTTTTATACACCATTTCATGAGAGATATTACATGCTTGGAGGTTACTCATTGAGCTGGTCCACTTGGAAGGTTGTTCACATGGTTCATGCCCTATTTTGTGAAGAAATTTTTTGTATTTGGGAGATGCTTTATAGATTGACTATTTTTCACATGGGTGGCATCTAGGGCCTACAAAGCAAGTTGTGTTTTACTCCAAATAGTGTTATGATGTATAGGAATCTGTCACGTCCCCGACCCTCTGACCGACGAAGAGGACGCTACAAACACCAAACATACAGGCAAACAGCCCCATGAACATGAACATGCATATAATGCTGAAAAAAGCTTAAACATAATACATACTAAGATGCATAACCCTTCATATACATAGCAGAAGCAAACAAACATTCATTCAAGCATGCCACATGTTCATCATATTCATTAATCAATCAATATAATTGCAGAGACAAAATGGACATGAATACTCATCTGATAAGAACTCGTCCCGCAACCAGCTACGTTGCTGCAATGTTCCACCCAACCATAGGCCAGCGTGCTCATCAATCTCTCAAAAACACTGCCACCCCCGAGCTGGGCATGGATCCTCAAGGAATAAGGGTCAAAGTAGGCTTACACATAGCCAAGGTACACAAATCAGCCAAGCCCACACAGTAGGGTTTATCAGGCTGTCAAGGAGCTAGGAAAGGCTAAATGCTAAGTTGGTGGCCTCATACACCAGTTTTCTCAAGCAAACCCAGCCTCTAATCCTACTCTCAACAGTCCAAAGACCAACCACTGCATGCCACAGTAAAACAAACAGCTCACAGATCTATGAAGAAGATGAAGACCACAAGGTGACAACCCCAAACAAAAGGGTGAACATGACTCTAGTCCACAAGACAACTCAGAGTTGTTCTTGGCCCTAGCATGGCAAAAACAACTCAGCAGTAACCCCAAAAACGTTCTTGTATACATAGCAAGCCAACCCAGGGTAAATCAACAGTCCCAACTTCACAATGAAACGATGGAAGCAATCTACAGTCCGCAATGGACAAGAAACCAAAATCCCAACATGGACAGGGGAAACATAGACACACAACAAAACCCCAAAAGGATGTTTGCACACATAGCAACCCAACCAGGGATAGATCAGCAGTCCAATCCCATAAAGAAACAACTAGAATGATACATAGTCTGCATATGGGGAAGGAATCGATTCTCTATCTGCGCGTGAGGGAAAAAGACACAGCAAAAGAAAAACTGTGAATGAAAAACATAGAAGGAACCCACAACATGGGTCACAATGAACAACAAACCGCTCCACAATCCAGACACACCCGCAATGTTGCCCAACAATGGCCCCTTCTCAAAGGTGAAGCTAATGCACCCTTCACAATCGGCAATGGTGGAGTAAAATAGGACATTGCACAGTATGGTAAAGGTAGAAGTTATGAACTCCCTGCGTGAACAGGAGGATGGCATATCACTCAGAAACCACAGAAAAACACCCCATAGTGAATAATCCCAACAACAATTTACAGTCCCCCAATGAAGGGGTCGCAACATAGACTTTCTGTCTGAATGCAAGGAAGAACATTTTCTTCGATTAACAGGGCAGTGTGTGAAAGGAAGGGTGAACCCCCCCAATAAGAAATCACACCCCTCCTTAACTCAGCTCTGCGTGAGGAAGATGAACCGCCCCCCTGCACATCCCTGTGTGGGAGTGAACCCAACGGCCCAGAGAGTGGCGTAGTGATGGTTCCCTTACCCACGTGAAGGTGGAGAGACGGATGGTGGAGTGAGAGTGTGGAAAATACTGATAGTCCTGCCACCCTCCACTTCCATCAATAACTGCCTCAACAACTCAATAGAACATTAAAGTGGTGGTTGGATGAGACAAGGGAAGATGAGCAAAACAAATAGGGTGGTGACACATGGAAAACTCCCAATGACCCCCACGGGTTGGACAACCCCTCCTTAACCTTAGGAATCATGCCCTTTTCATTCAACGTTACACCGTTGTAGCTGGCTGTAGGTTTATTTTAATTGATGTGCGTATTTAAATGATGCCAAACTATAATGTGCCGAATAGCACGATATACCATCGGCAACTATCCCTATTTCTGAAACATACAACCAAATCGATGGTGGGGCTTTTTCCTTTAGCTCCTCGCCACAATTAATTACAATATATACATCATGTACCTTTTCATGTAACCAGGGTCAAAACTGGGGACATCACAATCCCCTCCCCCTTGGAATAACACCGTCCTTGGTGTTCCAATACATATACAATTTGCACATCCAAAATTTCAAAATTTTGCAGATCTGTCCCACGTTCAATTATTTACTTTGGATGTTCAAGACCAAGCCCCTTGGCTTCCACAAAATTCTCATGCTGGTTCTCAGCTTTCGGCTTATCTCGAAGCCTAGGAACTTTGTGGCTGCTACCCTCTTCATGTTCCCTCGTTGGACAGTACCGGTGTAAATGATGTCCTCCGCATTCCCAACATTTCACTGGCTACTTCATCTTTACCTACTCAATTTCCTTTGAGTCTTCATGCCTGGACCGTTTCTCAACGGATCGCTTAGATGAATGTCCCATCATTGATCCACCTTCCTTTCCTTTGCTGATTGCTCCCATAAGGCTTTTCACTTCCCTTTGCAAACCAATAGAGTCTTGCAAAATCTGGTGGTTCATTTCATTCTGCCTTTTCTGTATCTTGAGCATCTCTCCAAGATTTTCTTTGGTCTTGGCAATCATTTGAAGGAGACTTGCAGCCAAGTCCAACAAATTTTGATTTGCTGCCATGATCAATGTGCACCACTGGATTTCACCTTTCTCACCTGTGAAATGCATCATTGAAATTTTGTTAAACCAAGCATAATATAGGCATTAATATCAGTCATTTAATTCCCCAATTGGCATGACAGTCCAAGCCTCATCAAGGAGACTTTCATATTTTTCATGCCTTCCCAACAGGCACATGAGCTCATTCATGTCCATTCTTGGGAAGGGAATTAACCATTCCAGCATTCACAATTTACTTTAAGCAAATACACACATTCTATTTTCAATCATACATGCATTCAACAACCTTTTGTTTTCACAATGCATAAACACACACACACACACACACACACACACACACACATATATAATAAAAAGGCAAGAGAGAGCAACAAGAGTTTTTCCCCTCTTTGTTTTGTTCCATCCCGGAACCCACACCACTGCTGTGGCTTTTCGTGCTCTCACTCTCTTTCACTTCACCGTGAATGCTGGACCAATCCCTCTTAGTCATGACACTTAGTGTCTCCGGTCTATTTCAGACCTCTCAACCATGGAGCCTCCCCACATGGCTTGTCTCAGCTGCTAGGACCTTCACAGTCTTACTAGCACCTTTTTCATCACCGCTCATTCTAATCTCTTTAGGACAGTCACATGTCCACATGCACCCCTAGGATGCTTTCATAGTCCTCGCTCCCGGCGATACCTATATCCAAACATTGAATAGATTCACCTGTTTAGTTTATTCTCATCGGTTTTATCTCTAGAACAAGAGTTTAAAACATCATAACCAAATCATATACACATGTATATTTATAAGCAAAATATTGCAAAATAATCCAATACTTATCTGTATTGTGTGTTTCCTCGTTGGTCCACAGGATCCTGCTTTTCTTTGCAAGCCTTGGGATATCCTATGGAATTGGATGTTAGGTCAGCATGTAGGTTGTTTCACAACATCCTTTTATATAAATATATCGGGCACAGTCAAGCCAACCCTCGTTGGGTTTATCAGATCGTCAACAAATCACCTGTACTTATATCAACAACCAATCATCAGCCAAGCCAACCCTCATTGGGTTTATCAGGATATCGACAACAACACATGCCCTTATATCAACCATAAACGACCATTTTCCATATCACCTAGAGACCACACTGTAAACTACATTTGCTTATCTTGACAACACAAGCAATATAAGCATATTTTTTAGTGTTATTGCTCTAAAATTGTAACCATATTTCACACCATTCACTATCAAGTATTGAGACACCAAGAGTGCATCCACTCCCTGGGGTGTAATCAATATTGAAAAATCCTTCCATGATCTGACATCGGAAAAGTGTGCACTTGTCCGGTGTGTATCATGTAGGCCCTATTCATACTCAAGCAATCAGTTCAAATGGAAATAAAATTAAAACATGTTCTGCATATGGAATTTTAACAATCTAACATGCATATCCCTAGCTAGGGTCACATAACACTTATCCATTTGCCGAGGCAGTGTTCCTTCGTTAAGGAGGAATGGGCTCCCTTCTCTGAGTTGACAGTCCCTCGGTTTGCCATCCCAATTCTCTTTACATTTCGTATCCACAAATGTCTTACCGACATAATCCATACCATCTCACTCATGTTGCTTACCAAACATGTAGTGCAGATGAGACACTTCCAAAATGTCCAATGGAGTTTCACTTGAAACCCATTTCCAAGATAAGGGGAAACCTTCCCATGAATTTTGGCTCCTGTAGGTCATCACACATGATTTTCCTGCAGTGTGTACCCATGGCACATTCATCAAATAGCCAACAGTCAATCATTATTTGATAATACAATCCAAATTGATTGTTCCATAACCAAGCAATAGCAATATTGATTAAATTCAATGAGAATTTGCAACTATGTTTACTACAAAAATTGATTTGCTTGGGAATGAGGTGATCCTCATTTGTGGGTCTCTTGTAAGCAGCACCACTATGCCCATTATAATTTCATGCTTACTAACATAGTATGAATACCCACTTACAATGCGTCCTCCTGACACAATCTTATGCAAGCCGATAGTGATTAGTAGTTGTCAGCAATTTCTCAAATCTGAAATTCACAAATTCAAATTTACAACTCATTATGCATACAAACTATTATCACAGTCATGAGACTCTTTTCATGAGGTGTGGCTCTTTCACATGGTAGATTCTGGCCTTTGCCATGGTCTTACTCTCATTTCCATGCTCCAAACAATCTACCCGTAACCTGAACTTCAATAAGCCAAACACTTGGTAAGTCTTGATGCATATAACATTTTCATTTCTGCAACAATCACTGAAGCATTTTCAGAATCTATAAAATTCCAATACTTCCAGCTGTTAATCACATCAATATTACCAAAACTCATTTACTTCACGCAATCATTCTCATATTTTAAATTACATTGTACAGTCACATCATTCATGTAATTTAAATGAAATGTTTAGATACTCCTTACTTCACAAGTGTATCATTTGTACCACCTTGCTCTTCCATAGAGCATTTCTGGTAGCCAGTCGATCATGAATACCTTCTTCATGCACTTACTATATTTCATTCATAACATCTCACCCTTGACATTACCAGTTGGGTTGGTCCTTTGCAGAATATTGCAGAATTTGCTCACCAACTTTTGATTCTGGACTTGTTGCCTTATCCCTTTCTCCATAGGGTTGCTAGTCACATTCGTCAGCATCAGCAACATAATCAACCATGTCCATGTTGTCGTTAGTTTTTTTTTTCCACTAATGCCAATACCATTGCAATAATTATCATTAATGATTCATTATAAATGCATAATCCTCAATATCCTACGCATGCAAAGCATATCCTCATACACCTCATGTATAAAACTTATGAAATGTAGCTATAATCAGCAAGATATGGTTTAAGGAAAATTTCTTTTTTAAGTCCCTCATCTTTACATGGAACTCCTCTTCCACACCACAGCTGGTTTGACCTCATGGTCTTGCTACCTCTAGGCATGCAATTCCTGTATTTGTCCATTTTGACAGCAGCACATTTCTCTTTCAAGCAATCACTAGCACTTTGCTGCTCCACACTCAAATTCTAGTGACTCTCCCTTGTTCCTTGCTGGATAGGCTTTTTGATGCCTATCCACATGCTTTATTTTGACCTCGGGTGTGAAAACCACACCACTTCTAAAATGATGACATTCATCAAATTTAGGCAAAAAACTCAACTGTATTTTGGTTTGAATTGTTAATTTCAACCACCTGGAATTTTCTTCCCTTTCAGCCTTGAAACTGTTGAAAAATTCCATGAAAATTCATTGAAACACTTAGCTGGAATCCATTGAAAATTTCACTAGAAAACCCAACTTTCTTTTCTCCCTATCGGGTCTCATCCCATCTACAACTCCGATACTTTGGTGATCTAAGCAACAAATTTCTCCAGCGCTCATCGACAAGCAAGTTGACTGTTCATCGGTGGTCTGTTGCTTATTTCTTTTCGGAGTTTCGGTGGGAAAAACGACTAAAATCCCACTCTGTATTGGTGAGCAAATCAATTGTTCATTGGGTGCATAGTCATTTGAACAACCGCAACGACGGCAAATGATCTTTCTATCGTTTCCGCAGGTGAATGGGCTGATTTTTCAACCAACGATCCTATCATTAACAGATTTCCGATGCCTTCTTCAAAATTTTCCTCCGATTGGGTCTATTAGCCTACATATTATCGATGACCTGTTGATCTATTTTTGTCCACGGTATCGGGTCCGTAACCGTCTACTGTTCTGAGCTTCGTTGGCGACCTGTTGTTTAATTCTGTTTACCATATCGGATCCTTAGTAGACTATCGCTCCGAACTTCATCGGCGATAGCCTAGGCTAACCACTGCGTCGACGGTCATGTGCCCTACACATCGACCGGTTAGTCGTCAAGTTTTCTGCAATGGCGGCCAACAATCTCCTTAAGTCTTTCGCAGCCGTAAGTCTATCGGCAATCGGAACCCCTAGAAGCTACGACATCGATGCTCGGATGTACTTAGTCTTTTCGATCTCTGCAATGGCGGATGTTCAACAAAATTTACCTGTCGTAGATCATTAGCGACTGCATCATATGATCATCAGCGATGTGATGAACTAACCATCATCGATGGCCAATGATTCCATGCCTTAGAAAAAATTTTGAAATTTTTCTCTTCCTTTCTGAACCTTCATCCGCTCAATGATCACTTATTTTCTGCCAACCCGTTTGTTATTTGTCAGCAAAAACTTTCTCTATCTTCCATTGACTTTGGCATATCCATCTCCCCTATCCTTCGCTGATCAAGTAACTGCTTGTCGCCACCATAATCCACTGACACCTCGACATTGGTGAGTGGAAGACTAAATCATCGGTGGGTTAGTTCGATCAGCAGCTACAACGGCGGCTCATCATCTTCAATCCTTTTTCGATCGGTGGTCCAATCTGCTAATGCTTTTCGATCAGTGAACTGAAGCATGATTTTGACCGCCATCGGCAGTCGGAGCTTCTCCCTGTTGGAAGATTAGTGCTCTAGGCTTACGCAACAGCGGGTGGACGAAACACTATCTTCTTACGATGGCTGACGATTTCGGGCCTTAGAAATTTTTTTGAAATTTTGTGCCATCGGTGGTCAGAGGCTCTATGTGTCGAAAGCATAGTGGTCTAGCCATCCACAACAGCGGGCATTCGATCATCTAATTTCTGCCGATGATTTCAACACTTAAACAAAATTTTGAAACTTTCTTCTTCTGTCGATGGTCGGAACCACTAGCACTGTTGCATCAACATTTTAGTCCCCATGGCAGCCGCAACGGCAGCAACCCATTCAACTAATTATTGCCAATGTTCATCGGTAGTTTCCCCGTCTAACCATCGGCGATGAGAACAACTATCTTCCATCGATCATCGATGGTCAGACTTAGAAATTTTTTCAAAGTTTTTCCAGTTACCGTCCATTGGGTGGCCTTCCCACTAAGTGCCCGCTGCATCGGAAGATATTGTCACTAAGTCTTCTGATGGGCCGATAGTTCTAGCACTTAGAAAATTTTCTGAGTTTTCTTGTCTTCAATTTTCTGATTGCTGCTAGGTAGAAGGAAACCTGCCTCTGTTATCTGATCTGTCATGGCCCATTCAGGCCCATGCTGCAACTAGAGCTCTAATACCATTCTGTCACATCCCCAACCCTCTGACAGGTGAAGAGGACGCTACTAACACCAAACATACGGGAAAACAGCCCCATGAACATGAACATGCATATAATGCTGAAAAAAGCTTAAACATAATACATACTAAGATGCATAAGCCTTCATATACATAGCGGAAGTAAACAAACATTCATTCAAGCATGCCACATGTTCATCATATTCATTAATCAGTAAATATAATTGCAGAGAAAAAATGGACATGAATACTGAGTACTCATCTGATAAGAACTCGTCCCGCAACCAGCTACGTCGTTGCAATGTTCCACCCAACCATAGGCCAGCATGCTCATCAATCTCTCAGCAACACTGCCACCTCCGAGGTGGGCATGATTCCTTAAGGAATAAGGGTCAAAGCAAGCTTACACATAGCCAAGGTACACAAATCAGCCAAGCCCACACAGTAGGGTTTATCACGCTGTCAAGGAGCTAGGAAAGGCTAAATGCTAAGTTGGTGGCCTCATACACCATTTTTCTCAAGCAAACCCAGCCTTTAATCCTACTCTCAACAGTCCAAAGACCAAGCACTGCATACCCCAGTAAAACAAACAACTCACAGCTCTGTGAAGAAGATGAAGACCACAGGGTGACAGCCCCAAACAAAAGGGTGAACACTGCTCTAGTACACAAGACAACTCAGAGTTGTTCTTGGCCCTAGCGTGGCCAAAACAACTCAGCAGCAACCCCAAAAAGGTTCTTGTATACACAACAAGCCAACCCAGGTTAAATCAACAATCCCAACTTCACAATGAAACGATGGCAATAATCTACAGTCCGCAATGGATAAGAAACCAAACTCCCATCATGGACAGGGGAAACATAGACACACAACAAAACCCCAAAAGGATGTTTGCACATGCAGCAACCCAACCAGGGATAGACCAGCAGTCCAATACCATAAAGAGACAACCAGAATGATACACAGTCTGCAGATGGGGAAGGAACCGATTCTCTATCTACGCGTGAGGGAAAAAGACACAGCCAAAGAAAAACTGTGAATGAAAAACATAGAAGGAACCCACAACACAAGTCACGATGAACAACAAACTGCTCCATAATCCAGACACACCCGCAACGTTGCCCAACAATGGCCCCTTCTCAACATTGAAGCCAATGCACCCTTCACAATCGACAATGGTGGAGTAAAAAAGGATGCTACACAGTCTGGCAAAGGTAGAAGTTACGAACTCCCTGCGTGAACAGGAGGATGGCATATCACTCAGAAACCACGAAAAAACACCCCATAGTGAATAATACCAGCAACGATTTACAGTCCCCCAATGGAGGGGTCGCAACATAGACTTTTTGTCTGAACACGAGGAAGAAAGTTTTCTTTGATTAACAAGGCAGTGTGTGAAAGGAAGGGTGAACCCTCCTAACAAGAAATCACACCCGTCCTTAACTCTGCTCTGCATGAGGAAGATGAACCAGCCCTCTGCGCATCCCTATGTGAGAGTGAACCCGACGACCCAGAGAGTGGCATAGTGATGGTTCCCTTACCCACGTGAAGGTGGAGAGACGGCTGGTGGAGTGAGCATGTGGCAAAGGCTGACAGTCCTGCCACCCTCCACTTCCAGTAATAACTGCCTCAACAACTCAGCAGAACATTAAAGTGGTGGTTGGATGAGACAAGGGAAGATGAGCAAAACAAACAAGGTGGTGACACATGGAAAACTCCCAATGACCCCCACGGGTTGGACAACCCCCCCTTAACCTTAGGAATCATGTCATTTTCATTCAATGTTGCACCGTCGTAGCTGGCTGTAGGTTTATTTTAATTGATGTGCATATTTACATGATGCCAAACTATAATGTGTCGGATAGCACGATATACCATCGACAACTATCCCTATTGCAAAAACATACACAATCAAATCGATGGTGGGGCTTTTTCCTTTAGCTCCTCACCATGATTAATTACAATATATGCATCATGTACCTTTTAATGTAACCGGGGTCAAAACCGGGGACATCACAAAATCCTACAAAGCTAATTGACTCGACAATGAACTAGGTTTAGAGTCTCGATGTTTATATTTCTCGGTTAATTTGTTTTTTGAATTTAAGTGTCATGTGTGTGTCCTGTGCATTCCCACATTCACTTGATCAATTTAGTACGGATTGGGACGAATTGACCATTTTGTTACCGATCCATTCAGTCATACCCTAATTTGCTTGCTTCGGTACCAAAATTGTTACTTGAATCATTTCAAAGGCCGAGTCAACTCGGTTGGGGGTCAACTCGGTTGACTCGGTCACCTTGGTAGAAACACACTTGATGAAATCTGCAACTATTATTGTTGAAAAGGGGGTAGGATAGTAAAAGGAAAAGGCAATGTTAGGAAAAGAAAATGCAAGCAATAAGTGAGAATGGAGAATTGTATGTAACTAAAAGAGGGGCGTACATAAGAATTTTTAGGGCACACATTAGAATTTTTTAGAATTTCCAGTGTACTATTGTAGGAATGCCACTATGCAAATAAGGCATTGAATTGATAGTCACAATCTCATTAGTATCATAAATTATGGGAGAGATCAGAAAAACATCCCTACACAAATATTAACCGACAAGTATGGTTTTGGTGTTTCATTTGGAGAATAAAGGGTCCTAAAGGGTCCTAGATGAGATCTATGCACTTTTAGGCCCTTCAACTTTCAAGCAAAAGAAGCCACAAACAACAAGTATGTGCACCCTAGAAAACATGGAAATGATCATAAAACATATTAGGTAAAATGGATAATCATCTACAACATCACAACATCATTCATGGGAAAATTAAAAACCACTTACAACCATCAAGAGTAAGGGTTACAACAACAACGAGTGTAGAGTAAGGAGAGAGGAGTGGCCATGAAAATGAATAATAGGGCCAATGTAGAGTGGAAAAGTTCCCAGCTAGAAGTTTGGAAGAGGAGATTAATAAAGATTCCTTGACAAAGGAACTCATGTCAAAGATGCTTTTTGATGGAAGTGACCAACATACCAACTCCGTATCACTTCTATCTGAAGGAAATGTAGATGAATGCGAAGATATGTTCTTTGAAGGAGATAGTCCATTAAAGGAGAACCTCCAGGTTTTGTATAGACATATAATGGCATAAATTGTAGTGTTATATTTGATGCATATGCATAACAGATCGTCTCAAGCTTGACAACGTTGAAAGGCCAAAGTACAATGGCCACAAGCATACATATGAAGCTTATGAAGCCTACCTAATTCATGTTAGGAAAAGGCAATGCAAGCAATAAGTGAGAATGGAGACTTGTATGTAGCTAAAAGAGGGGCATACATTAGAATTTTTAGGGCTACCAAATGCCCACACCTATTAACCAAACTCATTCTTCACAAGCTTTTTCTTTAACAAGTTTTTTGCTTACAAGTCTTTCCAAGTTTTTTTGCTTATAAGTCTCTCCAAGTTTTTTGTTGGTATTTTGCTATGTTTATGCCAAATTTTTGTTTGGCCATGGTGTAGGTAGAACCAAACAGGTATTTGTCAGACTTGTCTTCCTCCAGCGAAGGGAGTTTGGGAAGGCTAGAGGAAAGTGAGACATCCAGTAGGTCTACAAGGGCTAGATCAACTAGATGTCAGAAGATCAGAAGGAAATTCGACAAACACATGAATTTTTTTCTCCAAGGAGGGGGGTCATGTTCCTATGATGATGAGATAGTGGGAGACATCGACGTGCCCTTAAGGTACCAACACCTAGTGAAAAAATGGGTGCCCAGTGATCTTCCTCAAGTAAACACTGATTTTTGTGTGAATGAGAGGATATATAGAATTGCACCGTCGTCATTGCATGGATTGGGGTTGTTTTGCATGGATGACATAAAGGTTGGATACGGTAGATGTACATAATTGATGGAGTATGTTGGACCTTGTTGCAACTATAGTGATTGGATGCGCTTGGTCCAATATACATGAAGTATGCGTAGATATGGGTTGTCAGCGAATTATATACAACTGAAAGACAAAGCTCAAAATAAAAGAGCAATGTTGTACATGGACGGAAGGCCAAAAACAACCGGTAATATTGCAGGGTTTATAAACAGTATACAACTAGGGTCTACACTAAAGCAACCCAACTGCATATTCGAGTCACATGAAGGAAACCGTGTCTTTGTATGTGCAATTAAATAAATAGCTGCTGGCGAAGAACTGCTTATTGATTACAATTTGAATCATGTAGATACAAACAATGTTAGTATGGTTGTGGTACAACAAACAATTTAACCACCCTTTTATTAATTATTTTAACATCTATAGGAATTTTCGTTAGCATATAATTGAAATTTTCTACTTTTCATGTTTCCTTATGTAACTTTTAGTATGTTTTTGATACAGGGTTCTCTCAGGGGCACCTCCATCTCCGTAGATGTTTGTTGACCCGAGTCAAGGCAGCAGGTATACATCGATATTGCCAATGTAATCTTAAATTTAGGATGGACATACAGATATGTTGTTATGTATTTTCATTAGTATATTAGGTTCATTTATATAATATTATCTATTTTCCATACATAGTGTTGATCAGGGAAGCCAACCGGCTATTGATTAGCTGACTATAGCATCGAGGCAACAACCAAACATGAATGTAATTCTCTATTTCAAATACTTTAAAATCATAAACATGTATATCGTGACGCATAATGTTTATTTTGTTATGTATTCTTTCGTTTTTATGGTTGCGTTTATGATGGTAATGTTGTCTACTTTTTTTGCAGATTGACCGAGGAAAGTCTTCGGCTGTTGATCAGACGAATGGAGCCTCGAGGAAACTAGTAAACCTAAATGTAATTCCACATTCTAAATACTTAAAAAATGTACACATATAAAACATGTAGCATAGTGTTTATTTTTGTTCTGTATTTGTTAGCTTTTACATATTTCGTTCATTGTGATAACGTTCTCTACTTTTTTTGCAGGTGTTTGATCGAGGTAAATCCCCATCTGTTGATAAGACCACACCCTCGTCTAGGCATCAGGTAATCCTATATGTAATCCCTAATATAATTATTTTGCGCACACTATTGCTTCAAAGACTAAGCAATTTTTTATATATTTCAATTGTAGACAAGGGGTTCCATTTATGAAATAGCATCTCAAAACTCTTTACAGAATGAGGTCTCTCGGTTGATGAGAGATAGTGAAATTATAGACTCTGCAGACCTATTGAGGGTGCTACAAAGGATAAGGGAAAAACAAAATGAGGAACTGATTCGTCTGAAATTGGCAGTTCCACTAACAAAAGGGCTCGAACAAAGGATTCAATTGTTGTTACAGCAACGTAAACAAGTGGACGTAAGTTATCGAATAAAAATGCAAATTCATTTATAAAAACTTTATAATATTTGATTTTATATGCTATTGAACTTATAATACAATGGTTTGAATTTACAATGTGCTATGGATATTATCAGTGGTGGTCAAGGCAATGTTGGTCCCAGTGACCAAACCACTCCACGTACACCACATACTGCTCCCATATTGTCCACTGAACAATCGGCAACACACTCTACGACACCCCTAAGGGCAGCGGAGGGTGCAGCCGATGTTTCCCCACCCACAACAGATGCTGCAGAAGAAGGGGTGGATGCCGGGTTAGATAGAGATGTGGAAGAATTTCATGGATCTTCTCGTGTGACTAGCACTGGTTCAATAGTGTGTACATTTTTGGTGAATGAAGAACTGGTTCCAATAAATATAGAGAGGATTCCAAGTCATTATAGATTGTTCAATTTAGTTTTTATAATTTGTGTCTAATATACCGATAATATTTTCTAATGTTGACTAATGATGACATTAATGTTTTGCAGGAAATGATATATTTTATAAACATTGGAATGATTTGGCCTTGGAGATCTTCAGGCCCACCATCTGCACAATGTGGAACAAGCAGCCAAAAGCTTTAAAGGATGATCTGACTAATCGCTTGGTTAGTCTATTCGAAAAAGATACCTTCGATACATCGAAGGTCCTACAGAAGGTTGGAAAACATCTGAAGATTGTCCGAGACCAGTATAGGGTTCACCTAGAAAAGAAACCATGCTTCTTGAATTCATTTATTACTCTTATATTATCAATGAAACCATGCTTCTTGAAGGGCACTCGATTGTAACCCCAAAGATATTTCAAACACATATGCTTATTTTTTTATTGGGAGGGGAGGTCAACAACCAAAAGTATATTTATTTTGGATGGAATTTTGATCCTTTAATCCTAACAAAATTTGTCTTACTCTAAAATTTCACTTTGAGCAAAATTTGAAGTTGCTTCAATATCTATGAATTGTCATTTCTTTTGGAGGATAGGGTTCCAAAGGACGACTTCCTAAAATTGGCAAAATAAAACAAAAACCCTCTACCTATTCCACCCAAATTCTCAAACCTCGAGTAAGGAGAGTTATTATGAATGAATTTCTTCCTTCCATCCTATGTATTTGTGCTAGATGCTCTCATATCCTATTAGATTAAAACCTAAAATAATAAAAACTCATCTAATAATTTATGGAACGAGAGAAAATTTAAAGTCAATCTGCATTCTTCTTTACAAATTTTGAAAAAGTCAACTAAGGTAGAGAATATTTTAGGCTATAACCCTAGTTTGAGATGAATTTTGCATGTTTGTCTTTTGTGTAATATTTGTATGCATAGACTAATATTTGCATTATAAATATCAAAGTTATTAAATTGTATACATGATATAGGCATTGGTAGATAGACAATCAATTTTTGATAGGTTTGGTACTTAAATCATTTGGAACTTGGAATGTTGACAAAGATGCCTAAAGTTTTAAAACATGTAATAGGAACCAAAATAAATCAATGGATAGGGAAAACTGAGTTGGAACAGGGGAATATATTACTCCAAAAATTATTTTCAAAGACATTTATTCACAAATTGATTTACTCACAGAGGAATTATTTAGGGAATTATACTCATCGATTTTAGAGGCACCCTCTTAGTCTCCCTTGATTTCTAATGGAATCAGTCTCCCTCTGTTGTCAAGGAACTCTCTGAATTTATCTCTTCACATATCACCCCAAACTCTCCCAATTTCTCTCCCATAGCTTAGAATAGGTTTCTCTCCTCATGGCTCGGATCGGATCAAATGCATGCTCTCTTCACGACTCATAATGGATTTCTCTTCTTAGGGCCGAGAATGAATCACATCCAAATATCCCAGTTTCTCTCCTTACTACTTATAACAACTTGCTCTCAGCTCAGAATGTCTCAACTCTTCACTCTCCTCATCGCTCAAAATGTCATCTTGCTCTCCTCACGACTCAACTCTTTTCGTTGTTCATGGCTACAAAGCATAACGTAACTAGTAGTGTAAATGCACAATGAGGTTGGGGGCACACGAGAGAGGTACACATTTTTGGCCATTATTGTTTTTTGTTTGCTTTTTAATTATTTGTAATTTTTGTATATTTAAGTTTTGTAATTTTATTTTTATTTTTATTTTTATATATGCAATTTTTTAATTTGTATTTATTATCTCTAATGTGTGTGTGTGTATAAGTTTTCCATATATATAATATATATACATATATTCATGTACGTAAATTGAAAAATAAAATTTAATATAGAAATAAATAAGATTGAATTTAAAAAACAATAATTTTTTTTTAAAATTAATGACGGTGACAGTGATGGCTATGATGACAACATCGATGATGTGACAATGAAAATTCCAGTGATGATGATGATGACAATGCTTATAACTAAATCATCATCTTCATCATTTTCAACATTACCATCATCATTGTCATAGAGATGATCATCATCTTCAGAAACAACAAAATAACTGTCATCATTAGTAGCATCATCATGATCATCACCATCCCCATAATAATAATAATGATCATCATGATCATGGATTCTATCACCATCATCATCATCCATAAGAAATTACCCACCCCAAAATGTATCCTAAATAAGAAATTGATTAAAAGATAAGTAAGACATAGCTATTAATATTCTTAATCACATAATCAATCAAACCCCTAATTCCATTAGAAATATTTTTTGATGACACGAGAAGCAAGGTGGGGTAAGGTGGTGTGGTTAATTTTTTTTACATGTAGAACAATGTGGGTTAACCCACAATTTTGATTTTTTTCATGAGTGGGTAATGATCGAGAATTCTCTCTCTTCTTCGTCCATTTCAATTTACCAAAAAAAAGTGTTCAGTTTATGCCATCCGCCATGCTTTATTGAACTCGTGAAATCTGTAACATAACTCTCAGGTCAACATACCAGATGTAATTACCTCTTGCATAATTTTTCTTTATACCTATTCAGGAAAAAAATTTAGTCATTTTGGTGTGTGATGATACATTATTAGTATGGGGAGGAGTACTACATGATGTTTTGGACATTATTTATTATGTTTATATGTGTCTATCTAGATCAATGTATACATTACGATGAAGTGCATGTGTAGATCACATAATATTGTATAATTTACTTGTGGATGGATTACTATGTAGATATTATGGCTTGTGATTTACTTGTGGATGGATTACTATATATATATATATTAATTATGGTATGTGATTTACTTGTGGATGTGTTACTATGTTTTGGGATAATGAACTACTAGTGTGAGTAGTGGCAGGTAAGTCTAGATTAGTGGCTAGAATGGGACTATGAGGGACTATAGAATTCCATTTACCAAAATTTGAAGTTTTAATTAGGGACGTGAAAAAATGATGTTTTTACAATAGGACTCGAGAAGGGGAACACATTATTTATATAGTAAGATTATATTTAAAATTAAATACTTGATACATGGTGGTGTGTTTGTGTGTAGTTCATGCAGAGGGACCTTTCCAACTTTCCATCTTATCGGTATAGGCCACAACCATGTCTTGACAGAGGCATGGAGTCTCTCTTTGTAAGATATGTGGGAAGAGTACTTATGTCGAGGAGGCAAGGACGTGGAGTACATATTTAATGATTGGGATTTGGGGCACATGCTGAGGATGTGGAATCATCACTCCTCAACAACCATCTCATACATATTTGAACTAAGACATGGTACTTTCAGTAAACCATGTGGCTAAAATTAGTTAAGAGTGTTTTACCCACTTGGGAGGGGAAAAACCCACGCAATATTATCATTATAATTTAATAATAATAATAATAATAATTAAATAACAAAAAAAAGGGAAATGAAAATTAAAGAAAAATATAAAATAAGGAAATTGGGGGTGAAGACACATAAGAGAGATGAATAATAGGAATTGGAAAATTATTGAATGGAATATTTTTGCATGGAGATGAGTTGTGAGGAGTGGGAAGAAAATAAATAGAGGGGAGGAAATTGTTGGAAGGGGAAAGAGGGCATTGGCATGGGGAAATGCTGCCAATTTTTTACCAAACCGAACTGAAAATTAAATAAATAAATAAATAATTCCTTTCTTAGCTTAAATATGAAGGAGGTGAAGTTGGTTAGGAGGAATATATACTTCATAATATATTTCAAAGGATCTAAAATTTTTGAAATCAACTATAGGGTGAGGTGGACCCACCATCAGGTGACTTAATTTATTGTAAATTTTGCTCAAGATAGGGGTTGTGAGCCTATACAACTCAAGAGTCTCAAGGAAAGAGGTTTTACCTGAGCAAGGTAGGGAGGAAACTAGTTGGTAATAAATAAGTTGGCTACACAAGGAGTTTATGCAATGAGGAACTAGATTAGCAATTGGAAACCACTTTTGCATAGGTATGTGGGGTTTTTAGTGTACAATGGTCATTGTAATGTTAGCTCTTATAGTATGTTATTTTGTTGAAAAACATGTGGGATTATGTTATGTAAAATGAGTTTTTATATATATAGAATTAATTTCAATTATAATAACAATATTTGTTGGACAATGGAAGAGATAACTTGTGGGTTGTAGCTTGCAATGCCTCTATTGTGATGATATACAATTATACCAAAGAAAATTTGGTGGATATGAGGTAATTTAAATGTTTGTATGTAAATTATTTGTCAAAACATCTCTACTAAGTAAACAATGAGTAAGCATGCAAAATGTTTGTTATAATGTCTATTATAAAGAAATTTTCTTATTTTTAATATTTACTACCAAAAAGATTTAGACGAGGATGAGTAGTTGTTCATTTTGGGCATTGTCCTTATGATATTCTTGTGAAAAAGTTGAATTGTATAGGTGATATTACTCTCTATTGTTGGGCATATCTGTTGTTTATATATGATTTATAAATTAAACTAAATACGTAAAGGAACTACCTTTGTTTGGTATTTTTTAGTAGTTAAAATATATCAACAAATTGCTGCTATGTTGGGCATGAATTTATGAGAAAAGTTTTGCATGTAGGAAATCATTTGTAACTTAACCATGGTAGAATAAATGGCTGGTATGATTTAGTAAATTTGGTATGCAAATTATTTGTCATAATTACTTAATGATCTTTTTGTGGTATCTGTTGCAGCTGCAACAATTCTCCCCAAATTTCTTAAATTTTGGACCCCTCCTCATGATTTAGCATGGTTTTCTAATCGATTGGATCCTTCGAATTTTGGTCATGTTTGATTTTGGATGATTCTACAGATTAACTCTCGCCCGGGTTATTAATTTTTGATGGTGATGAAAATTGTTGAGGGTCGCAGTTTTGAGTCTGCTTGCTGGTCGATTGGATTTTCTTTGTTTTGGATCGCCGCCGCGGAGGTAAAACGGGTTTCTGTCTGTTGTTGAGTTTTAAAGCTGTCTAAACACTTAGTTTTTGTATTAATTGGGTGTCTTTTTGTTTGATCCAAAGCCGTTTCTCTTCCGCCGTTGCGGCTGGGGAAGTCATTTAGCTTCCGGAGTAGAAATTCGTCCGACGTCCGAATGGGCATCGCGTGGCTTTAGCCTTCTTTTCCGTCGTTGCAGCTCTCAAAGTCCTTTAGCTGCCGAAGTGTGAAGCCATCCGACTTCCAATTGAGTTTCCTCCCATCGTTGCTTTCCCGCAGTCTTTACTTTTTCGATGTTGCGGCTGGGAAATTCGTTCCGCTTCCGATGTCTAAACCATCCGACTTCCGATTTTAAATTTTTCCTGCCCGCGTCGCGTGTCTTCAGTCTTTCTCTTCCGCTGTTGTGGCTCTCAAAATCATTTAGCTCCCTAAGTGTAAAGCTGTCTGACTTTCGGTTAAGCCTCTCCCGCCCACGTTTCGCGTGACTTTAGCCCATATTTTTTCCGTTGTTGCAGCTAGGAAATCCTTTTAGCGTCCGATGCCAAAGCCTTCCGACTGCCGATTTATAACTTCCCCGCCTAAGGAATGCACCTGGACATTTTCTTGTGGATTGGTTGTTTCATGTGTTTAATTTAATATTTAAAACGCCCTTCCAACGAATTATACACGGTAATTGATTGCAGGTATAATTCAATGGACTATTGGGGCGTCCAGGTGTCAAGGCATGGCTTGATCAAATCGAACTGGCAAGTTCGAAAGGAAGACAAAGTGAATGAGGATACAGAGTTGAAAGCAACAAAAACACAGATATGAAAGGTCCAGCAGTTACTCAATTAATCATGAACATATGAAGAAAAATGGAGAGAGGGATAGGAAATGCTGGGGAAACTGGAAAGCCACATGTTTGGGGGGGATCCCAAAAGGCCGGCTGTGATAGTTTAAATATTGTAAAGTTAGAACTTAGAAAGGAATTTTTCCCTGGAAGAACTTGTAAACCATTTTGCTTGTAAGAGGAACTATTTCGTTTTATAATAAAAAAGATGCAACTTTTGCCTACGAGAGAAAGCGAAATGTGGAATGTATCAATGCAATTAAATGAGCAATGTTGAAGGGGAACTATTTCGTTTTCAGCTGTGTTTCATTAGCTGTGAGAATGTTTTAACTTCTTGAACCTATGTTCTTGTTGAGATGTTCTTCAGTATATTCTATGATGTTTTCCACTGTGAGTAATGAATGTTGTTCATAAAGCAATTGGCTATCTGGTTGTTTAAATATCTGTACTTGTGCATGTGTCTTGAAAGAAGTATCAGCTATTTGTAACTCTTCATAATGCATGTATGAAATGTATTACTCACCAATGAATGATAAGTCTGCTCCCTAGGGATAATTTAGGTAGTTAGTTTTCTTGTTGAATGTGATTTGGATGTTTGTGAGCCTTAAGATGAGAGGTAAGAACCTGCGCATCACATTGTGACTGTTCCTTGCATCTTTATCACCCTGCATGTTAATTAGGCACTTGCATTTCATAATTTAAGTCAAAAAATACAAAAACTTGGTGGACCGGGCCGTATCCAGTGAAGCCTTTGTTTTGTACTTGACCTACGGTAGCCGGACCGTAAACCAGACGGATTCCCTATACCAAACAGTCAACGGGCTAGTTGGGAACGTTGATTGGGGAGAATCCCTTACTGTTGTTGCCCTGCGAATTTCCAGGCCTCAACAGTTTTGGCACTAGAAGGAGGGCCGCCAGTGTATGGCTGGCTAAGGAAACCCATTTTCCCGAGATTATTCCATCGGTAACAGTTCTGAAAGTAGTGGGTTTCATAATCCAATTCCAGAAGAAACATAACATCTATATTATGTTGGTAATGAAATTGTTAATGATCTGAGAAGACACACCAGGGCGTATGTAAAGAAGATTGGAGGATTGCCAATCATCCCTGAATTTCCCAAAAGAGAGTATAAAAAGAAAGATCGTCCTGTAGCGGAAGACTCAGTGTTGGTTGGAGACTGGGAAGAACTTGTAGAGATAGCCTTACAGGAAGTTGTGCTACCTTTGAATCAAGAAGGACTAGAAACCCCTCACAGTTCTCTTGCTCATACTCTAGTTGGTTCACCTCCCCATTCTCCACCCAGACTCATGGCTGGCGTAAACGCAAGCCAACCACCTAACCCACCAAATCCACCACCCGCATGGAGAGCCAGATCGCCTTTAAACCTGACCCCTCCGTTACATGATTTGCCTCAATCCTTTGAAAAGTTGCTGCCTAAATTCGACCCCAATGAGAAGATACTAGTAGATGATCATCTGCAGAGTTTTTACTTGGCGATAGAAGGATTGAGGGCTGGGGAGCATGAAGATGTAGTCTACAAATTGTTCCCGTATACCCTTAAAGGAGTTGCAGCATCATGGTACTTTTTGGGATACCTTCGAAAGAATTTTCAGAAGTAAGTATACAACTCAGAAAACTCATGCGGCTCTCATGAAAGGGCTGTGCGCATTGAAGAAAGAAAGAAAGGAAAAGGTGCACAGTTTCACACAAAGGTTTGCAGCCTATCTCAAGAATTTCTCTAAAACGGATAGGCCTTCAGACAAAGTTATGATTGAATATTATGCTTCAGCTTTAGGCCCTGATTTGGCCATGTTTGCCAAAGGTAGGGCCAACCCTACTTTGACGGAAACTTATGAAGAAGCAGAAGTGGTGGAAGCTGAAAGAGAGAGCATTGAAGACTATCCAGAACAGTCAGGAGAGAAAGGTGCGGGAAGAAAAGCCTTATTGTTTACGAAGCCTAAGGAAGAAAAGTCGCCAGATTTGGAAAATATGGCCAAAATGATGCAGAAGTTGTCCAACAAAATCATAGATATGGAGAAAGAAAAGGAAGCACAAAAGTTTTATAAGCCATATTATAAGAAAAGAGAGGATAACCATCAGTCTCAACCTCCTCCTCACAATACTGCATCTATGAATTTAATAGAGGTAGGCTTGGACAACTTTTGCACTTTCCACCAACAACCACACTCTGAAAAGAATTGTCCTCAATGGATTAATTCGATGACATTGGTCATGAATCAACTGTTAGATTCTAGATTAACAGAAGAGGGAGATGAAGAAAGAAAAGAGAATTCTGCTTCTACTTCTACTAAAGAACAGGAAGAGGAAACCATGGCTTTATGGAATTCTGTCTCGTTATTTGATGCTGAAGAGGAAAAGACTCAAGGGTACAAGGACGTTATGGAAACCAACGTAGCCACAAGGAGCCAAGGGACGGTTAAGGAAGACAGTCTTATACTCCCAAAGATTAAGAGGCTGCAGAGAAATGTTAAGAAGAAATTTCAAAATAAATCCTTGGCTGATAAGATTCCAGAATTCACTATTACCAGCCAAAATCCTAGGAAGAATGAAGCGCAGGCCAAAACAAGTGAAGAAGATGCTAATAAACCCCATCCCATTGAGCAGCCGATGGATTATGACATAGTGGAGGATTTAAAAAAGTTAAAAGCAAATGTGCCACTATTCGAAATGTGTAAAGTGTCACAGCAAAAAGAGAGACTGATGAAAGCACTTGAAGCGTCGGATGAGAGGTTGCCCGCCAACAATCAACCTCAGGAAGAAGAAGAAATTGGAGAAACCAGCGTTGGAGGTAAGTCTAAAAGTAAACATCCACCTTTCCTCCTCACATTTGAAATTTTCAATTATAATGTACACAATTGCTTGGTAGACTCAGGGGCATCGGTAAATGTTATGCCCATATCAGTCTGTAAAAAGATCAATGGGCAGCCTAAGCCATCCACGTGGAGGGTGGTTCAGTTGGATAGAATGGATGTAAAGGTGATTGGTGAACTGGAAGATGTCCTAGTCCATCTGGCATCCAATGACAAAATTTTCCAAGTTATTAACATCGTGGTGGCTGATATACCAGACGCTTACGGTCTTGTCCTTAGCAGAGATTGGTCGACCAAATTAAATGGATATTTCGCCTCAGATTGGTCCCATATTTGGTTGCCATACAAAGGAAGTCCAAACCAGATTAAGATTCTAAGAGAGCCTCACATGAAGTACAATGTTACTCAGTTGGAGGAGAATAATGTACCGGTGGATTCTGTACTAGGAAACTATTTTATTGAGTTGGAACCAGGGAATTATCAAGCAGAAGAAGCCAGCAACACATCTGACACCCAGCCTGATCTCCTTCAATTCTCACAGGCTGATGAGATTAACTGTAATATAGTAAGCTTAGCAGTAGGAGTAGATTCACCTTCAGTAGTTAGTGATTTTTGGATTTTGTTTTTTGATGGCTCTAAGACATTAGAAGGGTCAGGGGCTGGCTGTGTCCTGATCGACCCATAGAAGAATAAACATTTCCTTTCATGTGGATTAGAGTTTGATTGTACTAATAATACAACTAAGTATGAAGCACTGGTACAGGGACTTAAGAAGGCAATTGAATTAAAGGTAAGTAATCTAAAAGTTTTTGGGGATTCTGAAATTATTGTGAAACAAATCCGGAATCAGATACATTGTGTTTCTCCTCACTTAAAGGCTTACCAGAATGAGGTATGGGATTTGCTTAAATGTTTTGATGCATTCAACATTATTTCAATTCCAAGAATTAAAAACACAGCTGCTGATCTGTTGGCCACATCAGCCGCTAGACTCGTACCCACTAAGAATTGGTGTTCTGTCGAACTGCTTTTCAGGCCCTCAATACCGGATATGATCACCAACTTGTGAGTATTTGACGATGATCAGCAAATCATAGAATGTTTGACAAATGACGAGGTGTTTAAAGGGGCAATCATAGACGATGAAGAGCATCAGGCCGAGATGAAATATGACAATTTCATTCCTAAAGGTGTCAGAATGTTAGAAAAAATGTTTGATTTAAATGAAAAATTTAGAAGACCAGCCAACGTGAAGACCCACAACTCATCTCTACAGTTCGAGCTGATAAATTTAGGGACTGAGACGAATCCCAAATTTGTGAATCTCGGCAAGTGTTGTTCACCAGCAGAAAGAGACAAATTCATCAGTCTATTTAAACAATATAAAGATGTTTTCGCATGGACGTACGAAGATTTGAAAACATACGACACTAGCATCATCAAGCATATCGTCCCCATTAAAGCAGGCGTCAAGCCTTATCAGCAACCATTAAGAAAAATGCATAAAAAATTGGAACCGCTGATTCAGAGTGAAGTGAAGAAATTATTGGATTCTAGAATCATTTTCAAAGTCAGACACTCTGAGTGGGTATCAAATCTAGTACCAGTAAGAAAAAAGTCTGGAGAGATCAGACTCTGCATGGATTTCAGGAACCTAAACCGTGCATCAGACAAAGATAACTATCATGTTCCACCCATGGAGCAACTGCTACAAATGGTTTCAGGTTCTGAACTGTTTTCATTATTAGATGGTTTCTCTGGCTACAATCAAGTATTAGTAGCCGAAGAAGACAGATTGAAGACCACGTTCAGAACCAAATGGGGAACCTTTTCCTACAGAAGGATTCCCTTTGGACTTATAAATGTTGGAGCAACGTTTCAGAGGGCTATGGACATAGCTTTCCGCGGATTGATTGGCCAAAGTGCTGTAGTGTACCTTGACGACATTACAATATTCTCGAAGAAAAGAGAAGATCACGCGTTTCACTTAAAGCAAATTTTCGAACGCTGTCGGAAATATGGCATCTCCCTCAATCCTAAGAAGTGTGTGTTCGCTGTCATGGAAGGCAAGTTGTTGGGTCACATAGTGTCAAAGCAAGGGATCCCATTGATCTAGAAAGAATTAAGGCTATTGAACAAATCCCCTTGCCCCATAATAAAAAGGGGATGCAATCATTCATGGGAACCATAAATTTTGTCCGAAGGTTTGTGCTTGATTTCACTCAAATAGTCAAGCCATTGCAACAGACGGTGAAACAAAATGCACAGTTCAAGTGGAACGAAATCGAGAAGAACGCTTTCAGCAAAATTAAGACTGCTGTTGCACATGCACCTTCCCTGAAAAGCCCAGACTTCGATAAAGACTTTACTCTGTACACTTTTGCATCCGATGATTTGCTAGCAGCTGTGCTTATGGAAAAGGATGATGGGGGGGAGGAATTCCCAATATCCTTCATGAGCAATGGTCTGCAAGGGGCTGAATTAAACTACCCAGCCATTGATAAGAAAGCTTATGCAGTGTTTAAGGCAGTAAAGCAATTCAGGCCATATATATTAAAGAATCGAACCAAGGTAATAGTCCCCTACCCAGCTGTAAGATCCCTTCTCATATAGAAAGAGTTAGGAGAAAGAAGGGGCAACTGGGTAACAACTCTTCAAGAGTACGACCTTGAATTCAAGCCAGCCTCTATAGTTAAAGGTCAAGGGTTGTGCAAATTGATGACTAAAAGTGGGAACAATGAAGAACAAGCCTGGGAGGATGAGGCTGAATTACATGTAATGTATGTATGTCCTTTGTTTACAGCTCCCGAGTCTTGGTATAGAGACCTTGTACATTACCTGCAAGTAGGGCTGTTACCTGAACATTGGAATTCCAAGCAAAGAAGAGTGCTATGTCTTAAATCAGCATCTTATTAAATTGTGGAAAGAATATTATTTAGAAAAAATTATGACGGAGTTCTTCTCAAATTCCTAGAAAAGGAAGATTCGAAGAAAGTAATGACAGAGTTGCAGGACAGTCCTGCTGGGGGACATTATTCAGGAGACACTACAGCCCACAAGATCCTTAGGGTAGGTTACTATTGGCCTACACTTTTCAAAGATGCACACGCACATGTCAGGAAATGTGATATTTGCCAAAGGTGTGGTGGGAGACAACCTAAAGCAGCAGCACCCCTAAAGCCTGTGATGATCACAGAACCATTCGAGCAATGGGGGCTGGATATAATTGGAGAAATAAAGCCGAATTCCTCTCTGTAGTACAAGTACATTCTGACCGCCACTGATTATTTCACCTGCTGGGTCGAAGCTATCCCGCTGTGCAAGATAAACGAAGACGAAGTCATCAGCTTCCTGCAAGATCATATCATGACCAGGTTTGGAGTTCCAGTTTCATTAGTCTTTGATAATGCTAAGTACTTCTCATCAATTAAATTAACTGCTTTTGCTCATGATAAAGGGATAAAATTGCATTATTCTACTAACTACTATCCACAAGGAAATGGCCTGGCTGAGTCCTCTAACAAAAATCTGATTAGAATTTTAAAGAAGACTGTAATAGAAAACCAGAGGAGTTGGCACTCAGAACTCCCAAACTCCCTTTGGGTTGATAGAGTCATCCCCAAGTCTGCGATAGGAGTGTCACCTTATACCCTTGTGTATGGTAAAGAAGCCATTCTTCCACCCAACATCATGCTGCCGTCTTCTATTTTAGCACAAGAGTCTAGTGGGTCGGAGGATGAAGTTTTGCAAATAAGAATATATAATATTCTGAAAGCAGAAGAGGCTAGATCTAAATCCTGAGAATGCTTTAAGCAACAACAAGAGCTAGTTAAGAGATGGTTCGACAAGCATAAAGCTGGAACAAAAGACTTTGAAGTAGGAGACTTAGTCCTCAAATGGGATCACCCCCATGATGAGAAAGGAAAGCACACTAAATTCCAACAGTTGTGGGTGGGCCCTTATCAGATAGCGGCAAAGCTTGGCCCTTCTACTTATAAATTGCAAGATCTGCAAGGATGGGAAGAGAACTTACCAGTAAATGGTTTGGTCCTCAAGCCGTATTTTTCCTGAGTTTGTTTGATTTCTTCTGTCTTGTATATAAATAATCTGTTTGGCTGTCTTTTGAGTCATGATTTACAGTTTGTTTTAGTTTGTTTTCTTGATTCTAATAAAGAGAATGAACCCGCGGTGGCATGGAGAACATTAAAATGTTTGGGAATGATAAAACATTTTTGGGTCTTAGACTGTGTGTTGTGTATAAAAGAATTTCTTCTAGTTTAGTTGTTTTTTCGAATAATTATGTGTGCATTGAAGTCCTGCTTAACCCCTGTGAAATAAACCAGATTCAGAGAGTCTGGAATGCTATGCTGAGGCTCCATCCACGTCACACTTAAAATGTTCTAAGGAGCGACAGCGGAGGACCCATGGAAAGGAGCAAGGTGAACAGTATATTAAATATAAATGATCCCATGCCAAGAAACGACTGCCAAAAGGCAAATAAGAATAAAACTCCTATAAAAGCATCATACGCCAAAGCAGATGCTGAATCATCTGTACTAAATTGCCAAAAGATCCTCTCCGTCCGTGAGATGAAAATTAAATACATCTCTCACACAAAAGGACACTATGGGATAGAGGATCCTGAATTAAAATTCAGTAAGAAAGGCATACAAGAGGACTCATATGAAAAGGGACAAAAGTCCAAAAGCACAAAAAGTGCTAAAACGGCATGGGAATGAGGAACAAACGAATATTTATGTTTACCATGTGCTACAATCCTGTGGTGTCCAAGCTATCAGCTACCTGAAGGCAAAGGTAATAATGAAACTCATCTTCTGGCCTCAGCAGAGTTATCTGGACTTGAAAATATTGGTTTCCACTCTCCCAAATCAGACTATTATCAATGATTGAAGGTACACACTTCCGGCATTCAAGAAATCCAGATATCTGGAAGAATTCAATGGAATGCATTTGTTGTTTAACAGTCTGTCACTCAAAGAATAATCACCCAAAGATCTAGGTTCAGCAGGTAATCGCCAATTGTTGCAGCTGCAACAATTCTCCCCAAATTTCTTAAATTTTGGACCCCTCCTCATGATTTAGCATGGTTTTCTAATCGATTGGATCCTTCAAATTTTGGTCACGTTTTATTTTGGATGATTCTACAGATTAACTCTCGCCCGGGTTATTAATTTTTGATGGTGATGAAAATTGTTGAGGGTCACAGTTTTGAGTCTGCTTGCTGGTCGATCGGATTTTATTTGTTTTGGATCGCCATCGCGGAGGTAAAACGGGTTTCCATCCGTTGTTGAGTTTTAAAGCTGTCTAACCACTTAGTTTTTGTATTAATCGGGCATCTTTTCATTTGAACCGAAGCCGTTTCTCTTTCGCCGTTGCGGCTGGGGAAGTCATTTAGCTTTCGGAGTAGAAATCCGTCCGACGTCCGACTGGGCATCACGTGGCTTTAGCCTTCTTTTCCACCGTTGCGGCTCTCAAATTCCTTTAGTTGCCGAAGTGTGAAGCCATCTGACTTCCGATTGAGTTTCCTCCCATCGTCGCTTGCCCACAGTCTTTACTTTTCCGATGTTGCGGCTGGGAAAGTCGTTCCACGTCCGATGTCTAAACCATCCGACTTCCGATTTTAAAGTTTTCCTGCCCGCGTTGCATGTCTTCAGTCTTTCTCTTCCACTATTGCGGCTCTCAAAATCATTTAGCTCCCGAAGTGTAAAGCCGTTCGACTTTCGGTTAAGCCTCTCTCGCCCATGTTTCACGTGACTTTAGCCCGTGTTTTTTCTGTTGTTGCGGCTAGGAAAGCCTTTTAGCGTTCGATGCCAAAGCCTTCCGACTGCCGATTTATAACTTCCCAACCTAAGGAATGCACCTGGCCATTTTCTTGTGGATTGGCCGTTTCATGTGTTTATTTTAATATTTAAAACGCCCTTCCAACGAATGATACACGGTAATTGATTGCAGGTATAATTCAATGGACTATTGGGGCGACTAGGTGTCAAGGCATGGCTTGATCAAATCGAACCGGCAAGGTCGAAAGGAAGATAAAGTGAATGAGGATACAGATTCGAAAGCAACAAAAACATAGATCTGAAAGGTCCAGCAGTTACTCAATTAATCATGAACAGACGAAGAAAAATGGAGAGAGGGATCGGAAATGCTGGGGAAACTGGAAAGCCACATGTTTGGGGGGGAGCCCAAAAGGCCGGCTATGATAGTTTAAATATTGTAAAGTTAGAACTTAGAAAGGACTTTTTCCCTGGAAGAACTTGTAAACCATTTTGCTTGTAAGAGGAACTATTTCGTTTTACAATAAAAAAGCTACAACTTTTACCTACGAGAGAAAGCGAAATGTGGAATGTATCAATGCAATTAAATGAGCAATGTTGAAGGGGAACTATTTCATTTTCAGCTGTGTTTCATTAGCTGTGAGAATGTTTTAACTTCTTGAACCTATGTTCTTGTTGAGATGTTCTTCAGTATATTCTGTGATGTTTTCCACTGTGAGTAATGAATGTTGTTCATAAAGCAATTGGCTATCTGGTTGTTTAAATATCTGTACTTGTGCATGTGTCTTGAAAGAAGTATCAGCTATTTGTAACTCTTCATAATGCATGTACGAAATGTATTACTCACCAATGAATGATAAGTCTGCTCCCTAGGGATAATTTAGGTAGTTAGTTTTCTTGTTGAATGTGATTTGGATGTTTGTGAGCCTTAAGATGAGAGGTAAGAACCTGCGCATCACATTGTGACTGTTCCTTGCATCTTTATCACCCTGCATGTTAATTAGGCACTTGCATTTCATAATTTAAGTCAAAAAATACAAAAACTCGGTGGACCGGGCCGTATCCGATGAAGCCTTTTTTTTGTACTTGACCTACGGTAGCCGGACCGTAAACCAGACGGATTCCCTATACCAAACAGTCAATGGGCTAGTTGGGAACGTTGATTGGGGAGAATCCCTTACTGTTGTTTCCCTACGAATTTCCAGGCCTCAACAGTATCTCTTTAACAAATTGTTGGTATAGTTGGTTATCTCGCTATATTTCTCTAAAATTTTGGATTTGTAATGATATGATGCTATTATCTGTGTGAATTAAAAAGTTATGTGAGATATGAGATGTATTATTATATTTGTTTTCATATTCATAAATTTATCACCAAGTATTTTTTAAATGTCTAAATGAATATGTAGGGAAAGAGTGCTTTTTGGACAATTTTTGAGCTTTACTAGTCAAGACTGGAGGGGGTTCTAACTAACTCCAAATGGTCTTGGATTTAAAATGAAAGGATAGGGTGAGTCTTAGAACATTCCCACATGACCTATGAAAACTTTTTATATTAATTTAATCTCCTTCAAACTGGTTTGGGGCTAGGGATAAACAATGCAATTTTACATACGAAATTGTGGTCAAATTTCCCCAAGGGTGAAGGTAAAATTGGATTCCCAACTCAAGTACGAACCTCCCAAATTTGTGAACAGAGTATTGGGATTGTTATAATACATAAGGGGATTTTATTACACATGGTTATTAGTTTTTCAAATGAGTTATATATTTCCACATTTGTTTGATAACTTTCATTGATATTGCTTATGGGGAAATTGCATAACTAGCTCGATTTTGACATTTGAAAGGTAAAGCTGAAGCTTCATATCAGGATGTGACATATAGAAACAATATGCAACATACAAATTTCTTCCCCATAATTATTAAACACCAAATAAATCCCTTCATACAAGTCTGGCATACAACTCATTCAGTATGGGAGTCAAATACATGAAAACTAGTGATTTGGTAGCATGGAGTTGCAAGAGTTTCACATATGGATTTCTTGGATTTAGACCAAAGATAATAGGGACATGAAATTATAGAGTAAAACATCATATATGGTTGTCAAAACATCATCAAACTCAGAAAACATCCCTCATACAAATATGATATAAAACTACTTCAGGTTTGAAGCCAAAATCCATGACAACTAGTGATACAATGGCATGATAATGCAAATAAGTCTACTTGAAAAATAAGGTGGGATGGGTTCATGAAGACACTTGGAAGCTTGTGGAGCCTTTGGATGGCTAGATTCCCCACACACTTGGAATGATCTTCATCCAATTTCGAACACTTGGGTAGTGTGAAGTTATTGGTTGGTGATGTGGTGTCAAATATCATATAATGAGCCAGGGAATTCAAATAGGTAAAGGAGAGGAACTCCCATGGAATAGGAAGAGACTAGAAGACAAGTTGTGCCACTTGGAAGGAGATTGCATGCAATATATTACAACAAATGATGAAAGATTCTATGACAAGTATGATAAATTCAGAGTTGATTGCAGACATTTGACAAATATGACATGATAGGGATAAAAATAGCCACCAAGAGGTCGAATTTGGGATTTAGAGCAGCCATTCGAATTGGGGAAATAATTGCAGCATGAAAAGGGAGACAAGTGTCATGCGAGTTACTAAACTACTAATATGAGTTGGAGGAATCCCATGGAGGGAAATTTGAACTCAGGAGGACTCATGAAGATAATAAAAGGATGTCATGAGGAATGAGAATGGATTTTTATCATTTGTTAATTGGCCTTTGGAATTTTGGAGAGTGTTTGCTTGTCCATTGCACGGTGAGTGTTCACTCTCCCTACTTGTGAACAAATTTCGAGGGAGTTGGATTCCTTTCCAAGTTGGTTGATGGAGAGGCCATTCATACATGTCATTGGAGATTAATGAAGGATTTTTAGTTACATTTTGAAGGACCATACATTCAAATTCTCATATATTCCCCTACTATCTCATTCCTTCTTCTCCATTCACCCACACTCTCATGTTGAGGGCACACTTGTTGGAGTGGTGCTTGTGCTTTGATGATTGTACTTGGTGCCCAAGATATGAAATATGATGTATGTATCTGTAATATCATTTCCATATGCTCTGTAAGTTGAAATATCAGAAATACATGTATGAAAGGCTTGCACTCCCATGCTCTTGAATTACTAGTTTTCATGTATTTTGATTCCATTTTGGAAGAGATGCATAACAGATTTGTATCAGGACATTTCTATGAGTTTTATGATAATGTGGAAGAAATATATGATTCATGTCTTTGTACTCTTATTTCCATGTTCTATGTAAGTCGAAATATCATAGATCCATGTGTGAAAGGATTGCATTCCCACGAGTTCGAATGACTAGTTTTCATGTGTTTGGATTCCATTTAGAAGGAGTTATATATATGATATGTATTAAGGAATTTATCTGATGTTAAATGTTGTTTAGGAAGAAATTTATATTCTTTATATGGTCTCCATTCATCATGCATTGTTCTGAACTATTTCATATACTTTTTATGAGTTAAAATGGAGCTAGAAATGCCATTTCCCCTTAACCAATACCCATGATTAATTATAGAACCTGATGTATGATATTCATATCCATACTCTGTTCTCAAATTTGGGGTGGTTGTACTGCATTTGGAGAGCTTAAAGTGTCATATACCCTCGGGGGTTTTAACATTGGTTTCCTAGTATTTTTATCCTTCTTTTCCTATGGACAAAATAAAGTTGCAGAATCGATGGGAAAGTGTATGGGAATTAATATTATTTATTATCATGTCCTAATACCCATAAATCTATTCCATACATAATTTTAAGTCATTTGGGTGCAATTGGGACAACTTGGCTTTCACTAGTCTAAAGCTAGAAATTGGCCAAAGTTGTGCAAACTTGAGTAGCATGTAAAAATGAATTTATGATTAAAAAATTGAGTGTCTAAGGTCTGTTAGTAAGTTTTAAATCCCATAGTATCCCTCCATAATAATTTTGGAAATGTTCGGTGGTGTTTGGAACGAAACCAAGAAGGACTAGTCGACCACATTTTCCTAGTAAATTTGCATTGTTTCTCCTTAACCCCAAACAAGGTTGAAGAGGTCTAAAGTCAGATACAAAGTGTCCATAAACCACCTAGATATGTTTTAAGACTCACCATACCATTTCCTTTCAAATTCTGTACCATTTGGTGAAAGTTGGAACCCTCTAGAGTCATGACTAGTTAAGCTTGAATTTTCCCAATTTGTAATTTTCTCCAAAAATTCAAAATACAGACATTACAGATATTGAAGAGAAATGCTTGAAACCTAAGTTAGAATTTGTAACTATAAACATTTTTATTCTTTTTAATTTATCATATGGTAATACCATGTTCATATATTCTGAAATTTAATTGGATTAAATTGATTTGATTAAGATGGAATTTTTGTAATTTATCACGATTTATTTGCATTAGCTCATCTAATTTTGGTAAATTGCGATTCTAGGCATTTATACTGTGTATCTAATGGACTTATAGGGGTATCCATGCCATATAGGACTTGGAACCCCCATTTTGAGTCCGCTTATGATGTTTGCAAAGCCCTATTTTGTGATCTGAGCATGTTTTGGTAGGAGTTGGTTACCAGAAAGGGGTATTGATTATACTACCAATAGATTTATGAGTTTACATCAAAATGAAATCTTCCTAGTTATGCTATATGAAATTTATTGTAAGTGGTTTTGAATTAATGACTAGTATGAAATATTGCATCCTTAGTGTTTGATAGAATCTCTCAACTAAAAGCCTCAGACATACCTACGCGGGATGAGATTTGATTTCCATATACTTGTGCTTTCCATGATGTGACTGTTGCATGTTGATAATTTGAGTGTTTTATTTGTATTACTAATCTATTTACAATTTTACATATTTAAATCTATTCAAGTATTGGCATGCCAAGCTGAATTTGTTGTCTTATGTTTGTTTATAAAAGCAAACTTATATAATTGGGTATATAGAAGAAAGATCTATCATTTTAATATTGTTGTAGCATCCTTAAAAAAAGACGCCACTGATCTTTTGGTAGAATGGTCATATTGTGGAGCAATGAGATGGTTTAATGTGTTTGATATGTAGTAATGGATTTGAACTTGTTCAACTGGAGATGAATTAATTGGTAAGGGACAATCCAAAACATTATTTTAAGAATGCATTTGTCTATGGAGACAAGTAACACTTGTCATGAATGATTTCTAAATTCCTTTATTAAAAATATATTGATAATTAGCATGTGGAATGCAGTTTATTTCAATTGATTAAATATGCATGTTAAATGAATTGCTTTGTAACATGAAATTAATTTAAATTTTTCGATATTCTTATTGTGTTCAATGTCTGCTTTGTTGGGGCACTACACTAGAACCTTGTGAACCCTGGGTCAGATCTCCTAAAATCATATTGGATGCAATTCAAACCAAATCCGATTGCATGGAAATTTTCTCAACAAATATGATGGCGGTCCATTGGTAAGATAAGTTTTAATTTTTTTGTAGAAGGTTATAAATCTATAGTAGAAGATGTTTTTTGTTTTACATGTGAATGTATTTCGGTTTGGGATTCCAAGGAACTTTATCCAAGTTTCTTGAATTTTTATGAGTTTCATTGTTGAAAATCTCGGTTCTTCCATTTTTATATATTGATAAGGATTGTTACATTTCTTTTCTAATTTCCATTGTGCATTATTTTGTTGCTAACCAATTTATAAGAGTTATTTACTACATGTTATATATGCATAGTAATAATCAATACCCTTAATTTTTTGATGCAAAACTCTTATAGGAATCATAAGCATACATTTTGTTATGTATGCAATGTCATAACTTTGGTTGCAAGGAGAAAATAAATCAAAGGTTCTTCATAAAGGTTAGTGTAGCATTTATATTGTGAATGCTTAGATATATTGTTCTTTCATTGTTGCTTTCCAATTCAAAGATCTCTTTTGTTGTCAATAGAACAAATTCCTAGTTGAGCAAACCTATCAAGAGAACCCTATGAACCCTGGGTCAAATCCCCTACATAAATAAATCACTAATCAAATCATATTGGATGTGATTCTAGATTAAACCGAAATGTTTTGCATGGAAATTGTCTTAACATAGGTGATGGTGGTCCATTAGTAAGATGAGTTCCAAATTTTTGTATGTTTAATGAATGTAATTGTTGAATATCCCTATTTTTTCATTTTTATATTTTTATTAAGCTTGTTGCAATTGTTTTGTAATTTAAGTTATGCATTTTTTTGTTGCTTACCAAGCCATGCAAGTTATTTATCAATTTTTTTATATATGCAATGCCATAGGCCCATGACCTTGGTTGCAAGGAGAAAATAAATCAAAGGTTCTCACTAAAGATTAGTGTAGCATTCATATTGTTCCTATTGAGATAGATTGCTCTTTTCATAGTTTCTTTCCAATTCATAGATATAATCTATAATCTATGTTGGCCATTTGGGGATCTTGTCATGATCAAAATTTGTAAGAAGAGATCAGTGTTCATCAATCAACAAGATTCAATTAATAATGATTAACCATGTGATTAAAGGAATATGGAATAGTTAACTAAAGTGTTTACACTTTAGTTAGACTAACAGAAGTAACTGAAGTTAATCAAAGGAAGAGGCTTTAGTTAAGAAATTGTGTTGCATGCGACACTTGATTTATTGAACTATGGCACTTATGTTAGCATGATAACTAAGTGATCAGTATTTGATTAGAGATTGGGTTCACTCCAATGTCAGTTAACTATTAGTTAAAATCCTTGACTGAAGGTATTGCACATTAGTTGTGCATGATGAAGATTTTGATTATTTGAAAATGGGAATTTGAAATTTTAATGCATGTGTAGCTAATTATCATGCAACCATCACTAGGTATTGCATGGAATTCATTATGAATTATTATTAATATGCTAGGCATATGGAAAGTTCATAATAGTTGTAACAGTGTATCTCTCTTCTTTGTTGCTCCATATTCTCTCTTATTGGGCAATATGCTTATGTTGTAAAAGTAATTCTCTATAGTCTATCTATTATAATCTCAAGAATTGCTGAAGGTTTTTATCCTCTCTATTATGATGATTTTCCCCAGGGTACATCTTGTGTTGTGGATGAATTATTGTGTGTGATTGAATTGTGAATTGTTACAAGTCCTCAACATATCATTGATAAAAAATTTAAAGTTAAAGAATATCCATTATTGATTAAAACATTAACACATTTTTAATAAATAGTTTATAGCTTGACTCTTACCATAATTTGTTTGAAAACTTACCATCTTCGAAGATTCATTGTAGGAAAATGACGCATTATTTTAAGGAATTTGAAAGAGTTTTTTTCTGAACAATGTATCTAGCTTCAAACCTTTGGTTTTACTTTCGATTATTGACCAATGTATAGTCTGTGGAGGGAATTTTACTAAGCAATTCATAGATTGAATTTGATCATAAGTTGTTTGAAAAACTGCCATCTTGGCATATTCAATGTGGGAAAATGACCCATAATTTTAGGAAACTGAAAGTGATATTTATGAAAATGAAACTAGCTTTAAGTTTGTGGTTTTGGTTGCGAAAGAAGAAAAATAAGCTGCAGAAGACATCTTATATTTTGGTTTTATATCTTTGTTTGACACTGTACTAAGTGACAAATTGTGGCAAAAGAAGTTGTTGGGTTTTTTCCCTTGTGGTTTCCCAGGATAAAATTATTTGTGTCTTTCTTTTGTGTTGTGCGTGTCTATCTTTCAGTGATACTAGTGCATTAGAATAAAGATCTAATATATTTAAATTAAAGTACAAAATCTAACATGGTATCAGAGCCACCCTGAAAGAAGGCACGAAGCAGCCGCAGAAACTAGGGCTTCCAATATGCAACACTCTCCTCCACAAACTTTACAAAAAAGAAGGTTAGGATAACTCACCTTAAGGAGGCACATCTTTTGGTGGAGAAATGTTCCATTTTGAAGAAGTTTCATTTTTGACCTCATCACTATTGCTGACAGAAACTAGGGCATTAAGTTTTTGGATCTTCTCTCCACATAATTTGGAAAACAAACTCACTAGACAACTCTCCTCAAGGAATCACATCTTTCTATCTAAACATAATTTCAAAATTCCAAGCCTAAAAAATTAGGGTTTCTCTAGTGAACCCTAGGTCAGCCAAATCAAGGAGCAATTTGGGCATCTCAAATTGGTAATATATATTTCTTTACTATTTTTATTTGAGGTTCTCATATCAAGATGTCAAATCATACAAAGAGTGAGGAAACTCTTAAAGGAACTGACAACTTCCGAGCATGGAAGTATAGAATCTCTCTAATTTTAGAAGAAACTGACTTGGACAAGTATGCCACTGACGAGGTTCCAGAACCAGAGGGAGATGCTGCAAAGGATACTCATAAGAAGAAAATTACAAGATCCAATAGGATCATTGTAGACTCAATCAATTAACATCCCATCCCTCATGTCTCATCATTGAAGACTCCCAAGAATATGTTTGATGCGTTGATCAAACTATTTGAAGGGAATACCATCAACCGAAAGATGACCTTGAGAAATCAACTTAAGAATGTGAAGCTCCAACACTCATAAACCATCTAGAATTACTTCCTTAGGGTTTATCAAGTTAAGGAGAAGCCAGAGGCCATTGAATAAAATTTTGAAGAAGGAGAGATCATGATGACTACCTTGAATGGTCTCCCAAGATCATGGGACTCATTCATTCAAGGGATATGCGGTAGGAAGAATCTTGTCAAGTTAAACAGATTGTGGGAGGAATGCACCCAAGAAGAAGCCTGATTAGTGTCAAGATAAGACAAGACAAGATTTGATGATGATCAATCCTTAAAAGATCATGCAAATAAGAATAGAAGCAAGAATGAGAATCATCCTCGCATAAGACCAAAATATTACCAAAGAATCATATACCACAAAGGGACTACTCCAATCTCATATATTTCACATGTTATGAGAAAGCCACTTTGCAAAAGACTATCCCCCCAAAAAAGGATCCACTAAGGACAACAACAAGAAGAGGTTTCATGCACATATTGTTAAAGATGATGAACCAACAAACAAAAGAACAAGAGAAGATTCTTCAAGTGATGAATAATATGTTTTGATATCGGCTCTTATAGGTACAGTCACCCATGGAAATGATGATTGGATTGTAGAAAGTGGAGCTTCCAAGAACATGACAGGGTGCAAAGAATCTTTTATCAACCTATCAGAACATGAGCCACCTCACAAGGTGAAACTTGGAGATGACTACCAGTTTCCCATAAAAGGGAGTGGGGAAGCCTCTTATAAGTTGGACTCAGGAAAATCAATGAAGATGAAGGATATTCTCTATGTACCAAGTTTGAAGAAAAATATACTCTTTGTTTCAGCTTTACATTTTAAAGGATTCTATGTTGCATTTTTCCATGGCCAAGTACTCATGTGGCCAAGAGGTAAGACAATAGATGATGCAGCAATACTTGGGGAACATGAGGGAGGCATGTATAATTTTAAGGGACAACTAGAATAAGCCTTGGTTCATGAATCTATGGAACCAATCAAATTATGGCACTGAAGGCTTGCACATGTACACTATAGAGCACTGCCAATTGCAAACAAAACATTATCGGGTTTACCTGATATGTAAGAAAAACATGAAGGCATTTGCAAAGGATGCGCATAGGGGAAAAATGTAAAGAAGCCATTTCCTAGCAATGAAAGCAAGGAAAAATAAATTTTGCAAATAATCCATTCAGACGTATGTGGCCCCATGTCATCCAAATCCTTAAGAGGGTATGCATACTATGTTTCTTTTATAGATTATTATTCTCATAAAAACTGGATTTATTTCTTGAAAAACAAAGATGAAGTTTCCAGTAAGTTCAAGGAATTCAAAGCATTGGTAGAGAATCATACTGAAAGGGATATCAAGGCCGTATAATCAAACAATGGTGGTGAGTTCATTTCAAAAGAGTTCAAGGATATATATAAAGAATATGGGATTAATAGGGAGTTGAGTACTCCTTACAATCCTCAACAAAATGGCATTGCATAAAGGAAGACCAAAATTATAGTGGAAGCAGCAAAGGTGATGCTTCATGACCAAAACCTTCCAATGCACCTATGGGTAGATATGTACAAAACATAACACCTCACTGTGTCTTGGATAACAAGACTTTAGAATAAGATTTCTCAAGAGAGAAACCCGAAGTCAGTCATCTCATAATATTTGGTTGTCTTGTGTACATACACATTCCAAAAGAAAAGAGATCAAAACTAGATCCTTCAGTAAAGAAGGAAATATTCATTGGGTATAGTGACACATCAAAATATTACAGAATATATTTCCCAGGATTCAAGAATATTGATACTAGTCGAGATGTCAGTTTTGATGAAGACTCAGCTTACAACAAGTTAATATTATTACACATCAAAGAAACCGAAGAACCTGAAGTTCCCAGAACCAAATATATAGTTATGGAAGAGATAATCCAAGAAGACCATGAAGAGCATGACATGATAGAACCACAGAGAAATCTAGATCCACCTCATGAGAATAAATCCTAAAAGAGAAGATTGGCATGGGCATGGGAAGCTATCCGAGATGTAGAGAGATATGGTGCTCTATATGGGACTTCCAAAGAAATCACGAGACCGATAACATACTCCAACTATGTGGAACTACTTTGTGACATCATTGATGAAGAACCTTCCAACTATGAGGAAGATACAAAAAAGAGAGCATGGAAGGATGCCATGATTGAAGAGTATTAGTCAATCATGAAGAATGATGTATGGGAGGTGGTCACGAGACCAGAAGGAAAGTATGTAGTTTCTTTAAAATGGATCTACAAGATAAAACATGCAATGGATGGAAGCATCAAGAAATACAAGGAAAGATTCATAGCATGTGACCTCTACCAGAAATAAGGAATCAACTATGATGATAGATTTGCACTTGTAGCAAGATACACTTCCATCAGATCTGTACTTTCCTTAGGTGCAATAATGAAATGGAAGATACACTATATGGATGTCAAGACAACATTTTTGAATGGTGTAGTTGAAGAGGAAGTGTATGTGGAGAAACCTATGGGATTTGATATACATGAAAAACAAACTCATGTGTGTATATTAAAGAAGGCCTTGTATGGTTTGAAGTAGGCATCCAGAATGTGGTATGGAAGGATGGATAAATTTCTAATGAGCTTAGTCTTTACCAAGAGTAAAGCAAATTCAAACCTCTACTTCAAGGTCTAGGGAGGAAAACCATTGATACTCCTACTATATGTAGATGACATGATTCTAACAGGTGAGGATGAGCTCATTGCGGATACAAAGAGGAGACTTGATGTAGAGTTCGAGATGCAGGACCCGGGGATGATGCACTACTTCGTATGCCTATAGGTGTGGCAAATATTAGATGGGATATTCCTTGGTCAAGGAAAATATGCAATAGATATTTTGAAGAGGTTCAGAATGATGGACTACAAGGCTATTTCCACACCCATGGAATCAAATTTGAAGCTATTATGTGATGCTTCTTCAGAGATAGTTGATGTAATGGTGTATAGGAAAATTATTGATTCGTTGATGTATTTGACGAACACAAGGCCAGACATAGGCTTTTGTCATGAACACATTGACCCAATTTCTAACATATACAAGACATGTTCACTTGATTACTACAAAGCATGTATTGAGATACCCAAAGGGTACAATTGAGTATGGGCTCAAGTATGCAATGGATAAGAAGATTAACCTACATGGTTACGTTGATTCAGATTGGGAAGCTAGTTCCACAAACAAGAAGATAACTTCAGGATGTTTCTTCAGTTTGGGATATAGTGTGATATCCTAGTTTAGTAGGAATCAGTCGAGTGTGACAGTAAGTACAACTAAGGTGAATACATTGCAGCCTGTTCGTCAAGCTATGAGGAAGTATGGTTGCGGAAACTACTGCCATATTTTTTTGATCTCGAGTTAGAGGTGACTTGTATCTTCTATGATAACCAGAGTTGTGTGAAGTTGTCCAAGAACCCGATGTTCCATGATAAGTCAAAGCATATCGAGATCAAGTATCACTATATCTGGGATATGGTATAGAGAGGAGTAGTGAAGCTTCAGTATGTTGCGACGGATGAGAAGACAACCGATGTTTTTACCAAGCCTCTGGAAAGAGTGAAGTTTGAGTATTTCAAGGACAAGATTAGATTTGTGTAGATCGGTGTCCATCACGGGAGGGAGTGATGAGACCTATTGGTTCCCTACATCTAGTATGAAAAAGGATTGGCTCTGTAGATGACGAAGTCCTATATGGTTCTAGGCCTACATCCAATATGAAAAAGTGTTGTATTTGTAGATGATGAAGTCATATATTGTTCTAATCCTATATCCAGTATGAAAAAGGACTGGCATTGTAGTTGATGAACTCCCAGAAGGATCTAGGCCTACATCGAGTATAAAAAAGGTCTTTCATTGTAGTTTATGAAGTCATAGAAGGATCTAATCCTACATCTAGTATGAAAAAGGATTGGCACTGTAGTTGATAAATTCCTAGAAGGATTTAGGCCTACACCTAGTATGAAAAAGGACTAGCATTGTAGTTGATGAAGCACTAGAAGGATCTAGTCCTGCATCTAGTATGAAAAAGGACTGACGCTACATAGATATGCATCTAGTATTAAAAAGGACTAGAGTTGTGGGTATGTACATCCAACATGAAAAAGGGTTGGCACTGTATGAGGTACATCCAACATGAAAAAGGGATCACATTGTACAAATATGTTGGCATACAACCAACATGAAAAAGGGTTGACCATGTAGTTGATGAATCCTTAGATGGGATCTAGGCCTACATCCAACATAAAAAAGGGTTGGCTCTTTAGAACTTATGAGGATGTATAGATTCGAGAGATGTCACCAGGGATGATTTTAAGGAACCATACTTATTTAAAAGTGTATAAATGTTGGCGAATACTACCAATTCTTAAAATGCCAACTATAAAACGATTGGTGATATTTTTCAAAAAATATTTTAATTTCCAAGGATTTTATATTGTTTATATAATAATTTGGTGATTTTTAGGGTGAAAAAATTTTACCTTGTCAAAATTGGGCGAAACAGGGCTTCAAAAAATGCAAAATGGCGAATCTTTTTTGGGAGAAAAACATGGAAAAATAGCCCATTGGGCTAAAATTCGCCCCTAAAATTATCCCTGGATGTCACTAGTCAATGGTCAACGAGATGTAGAGTTGATGCAATAGTGATGATGATCCAATGATGATGATCTAGTGATGATGATGATGTCCAGAGATTGTGTCTAGTTGCGGTGATGATTGGGTTGGAAGAATACCTTCCTTGTTAAGAGGGAGTGTTGCTGTAAATGTAACTTTAGAATACATTCTTTGTATTATTATTATTATGTACTTTTTGTTTTTCCTCATTTTGGGGATGTTTTCCATCCAATAATATATTTCATTGATGTAATTGGTCATGTAAGAGTCGAGGTGAAGCCTTCGTTGTAAGTCGTGGAAATAGTCCCCAAAAGAACAAGTGTAAAATGTATTTTTGAGTCTCCATAGGAGAATTTGCCCTAGTCAAGTAGAGAAGTAAAGCCTGTTGGGGTCCTAGGTCACACAACTAAAGAATATAAATAGGTAGGTTCTCTCCCTCATTTGGAAACATAGAAAACACAAGCAAGTTCACTCCAATATAGAGAAAGACAAGTTCGATGGGGAAGAAGAAGAAGAAATTGCAAAAGGCATCTTATCTTTGGGTTTTCTATATTTGCGTGACATTGTACTAAGTGATGAATATATACAAAAGAAGTTGTTGGGTTTTCTCTATCTTTGTATGACATTTTATTAAGTGAAGAATCTATATAAAATAAGTTGTTGGGTCTTCTCCCTTGTGGTTTCCCAGGATAAAATTTTGTGTCTTTATTTTGTGTTGTGCTTGTCTATCTTTCAGTGGTCCTAGTGCATTATATTAAAGATATAATATATTTGAATTAAAGTACACACTCTAACAGTTATTACTTGATTCAATAATCATTTCTATTTATTAAATTGATTTGTAGTGTTTTCCAACCTCTACGTAGAGGTATATAGCAAGGAGCTAGAGAATTCCATTGTGATTCTCAATATCTATGGGCCCTGCAAAGAAAGACACGTGTTTTGGGAGACTTCTTCCTATTTTCAGTGTTTGAAGGTGGATAGTATAATTGTGTGGGGGGGGGTATATTAATTTAAACCTCTCCCAATAGGATATTCGGGGTTCCTCTGCCAAAGAGAATCATTTAGATCAATATTTTGTGGAGAAACTTGAAGATATGGGTTGGGTCAATGTTGAGCCTTGCTAAATCTAGTCGATTTGATGCAACAATTGGTTTAGGGTGGAGGGGGTACCCAAATAGTTTAATCACTTCATTTTTCATGGAGACTTGATCCAATATGTGGAATGCATTCATTCATGGGTAGGTCACAATTGTTTTTTTTTCATTTTACAGTATTCTTGGATATTGGGGTCAAGGAGGTCAAAGTGGGAGCCCCGTTTAAATACAACTTGAGTTTGTTTGGGGCCTAACCTAACCCTCCTTACTCTAGGAGTTAATCACACATTGTGTAAGTACACTTATTTGTTATAGCGTGATTTTCCACACCTGATACATCATGCTTTGATGGCCTATCCATGTCCCTATGCAGACTCCTTTTACCCCTTTTGCTCACTATGACCTTGATTCTCCAGTGGAATCCCTTAAAAGACACTTATATATATATATATATATATATATATATATATATATATATATATATATACGTGGGTCACGAGTATACAACCCGCATACACATCTTGCACCATTTTCACCCACATACATCGGGAAATGTGCTAAAAAACAAAAAATATTTGGAGTTTTCCCCCACTAAGTAACAAAGGACTTTTCCCTTGGCCTTCCATATGATGGGAAACACTCCACTTTGACCCTGTACCTCCTAATGAAGGGCTATATATAAATCTACAATGAAGCATTAAAGGAGGATAACTTTGAGAGCAAATACACTATAGTGGAATTGTGCCCCATTCTTATATACTTGACTATGCATCCCTTTGTCCTTGAAGAAACCATTAGTGCTATTTCCCAAGATTGCCTTGATCTTTGGGAGATTTACTTTGTATGTAGAATTGAAGTGGTGGAGACCAAGGTGGAGGGAATCGGTTTGTGAGAATTTCATCTCAAATTAGATCTAGTAGTTAGAACAATTTCACCATTAAAGTGTTTGACAAAATATGCAAGAGGAAACAAAGAGACAGAAAATAGCTGGAATAGCACATGTGAAAGGTGCTAATTGCTAATCATGTTATTATCATACACATTTATAATACATTGGACAAATTCGAGTGGCTTTAGAAGCCAATTGGATTTGTACATATGTCAAGGTGAGAATTGACCTCAATCCCCCCTAGGTGGACCAATGGAGCTCCAAATCATCCCAAACAGTCATGAATTACTATGTGAACATTGGTGAGGTGTGCTAGGGTATTAAAGACTCCAAGGCATGCATGGGTGAGAATATAGAGGTGAGTGGGAGGATCAAGGTGGCAATAAATGCTCCTATGACAGCTAAAATGGACCAAATACACCAGTAGCGCCCCCTAGTCAAACCCAGATTACCCAAATCAATGATGTATCACTCCAATGCATTAAATTATGGTGCACATGTGCTGGGTTGACCAACTATAGAAATGGTGCATGTGTGAAAAGGCCTGGAAATAACCAGTTCACCTTTTAGACAACTTCCCTAAGTCTAAACTATAGGATATCATTGCAAATATTCAAATGAAGTTAGCCTAAGGTAACAAAAATATATAATAAGGATGCATTAATGATCCTACACCTCCCCTTAATCCAGACTTAGTACAATTTTATGATTTATTAAGGCCTTGGAAACTAAGGCACAAGTCACCTTTTACAACAAAATTCTATTGATCCATGTAACATAGGTAAGGAGGAAAACCTCATGGGACAAAACCTCCCCTAAAAAATGGATTATGACATAGAATCAAGGCTGCATACACTCCAAACTAAATAAAGATGTCTAGATGAATATTATTCTTGGTAAGAAGTGGAATGTGCTCAACCAATTCAGGAATGGCTGCATGATGAATCCTCAGACCGTGTAGAACAATTGAATTGCACTCATAGGAGAGTGAATGGTGTTCTTCAGACTTGATCCTTGAACCAAATAGAATGTCGTGCCCAAAAGAGACTTGAAGTGATTGATAATTGATGACCACAAGCGAGTCATAAGGATATTGAAGCATCAACTTTGAATGAAGGTTGTAATCAAATCCAAGAAGGTGGAACAAGAGTCCCAAATGTGCCATTGTGATGGCAAAAGCTTCTCCATCTTCATATGAACTTGAAGGAACTCTACTAGTGATGGTGGAGGGATATATGGGATGAATAGTGTGAAGAAATGAGAGATATTCACTTGATATCCAAACCTCTCCATCTTTTGAACCAATACTCTCATGTGAAGAAAACCCATCTTTTAGAGAAGGTTCACTATGAACATCAACTAGCAATACATCTTCCCCATTCGTAACAGAAGACATAGAAAAGAAGGGAGTAGAATGGATAGATAAATTTTTAGCAGTAGTGATGGATTTAATTGTATTCTATCTTCATGAAACATATCTTCTTGACAAGGAGAGGAATCCATAGAGGAATAAACTTGAGTTGGATCATTTGTTGAATTTTTGGCTACTTCTTCTTCTTCATTTCAGACAGCTTCTTGAGAAATGCATGAGGTCGAGATCATAGGAGGAAGAACACATAAGGAGGTGCCCATCTGCTTACTCTCCATATAGCTCTCATATTCTTGCTGCATGCTAAGAGCTTCATTTATATATCTCCAAAGATTGAATGGGTAATCAACAGAATCAAGGAAGTAGCGCATTGTAGGAGGTATAACTAGACACATAGTTCCATAGGCTATATCATTGTCATTAAGCCAAGCATACTTCTCTTGACATGACTTTGTCTCTCTCACAGCTCCAACGGACACATCATAGATACATTGCCTCTTGATATATGCACACATATTCAACTTCCATTCATAATAGTTGAATTGAGAAAGGAGAGGAACAAATTTCGAATCCATGACCTTGTTGTAAAAACTTGCAATGAAAACACTCACATAAATTGGAAATATGCCCTAAAAAAAACTCAACCTCACAAGATTTGTTGTAGCTCCAACAAGCTCTGATGCCATGTGAGGTTTGTCATTACACCAGAACCTATAGATGTTGATGAAAATTTGAATCCCAGCACAAGGCCCTATCACAAGGAGTGGTGGTTAGTCCACATGTTTTATGTTCCCATAGGTGTGGCAGTTATACCATGTGGAGGTTGTACCGATACTCCAACACCCCGCCACTGACATAGCTCGGGGGAATTGAACCTGAGACTTGTGCTTTGATACCATGTGAGAATTTCATTTCAAATTAGATATAGGAGCTAGAACAATTTCACAATCAAAGTGTTCGACAAAATATACAAGAGGAAACAAAGAGACAAAAAATAGATGGAATAACACAAGTGAAAGGTGCCAATTGTTGATCATGTTATTATCATACATATTTATAATAAATTGGAAAAATTCAAGTGGATCTGGAAGCTAATTGGAGTTGTACATATGTCAAGGTGAGAATTGAGCTCAATCCCCCTTAGGTGGACCAATGGAGCTCCAACTCAGCCCAAACCATCACGAATTGTTGTGTGAATGTTGGTGAGGTGTGCTGGGGTATTAAAGACTCCAAGGCATGTGTGGGTGAGAAGATAGAGGTGAGTGGGAGGCTCAAAGTGGTAATATATGCTCCTAGGAGAGCCAAAATGGAACAAATACACCACTGGCGCCCCCTAGTCAAACCCATATCACCCCAAACAAGGATGCATCACCCCAATGCATTAAATGAGGGCGCACATGTGTTGGGTTGAACAACTATAGCACTGGTGCATTTGTGAAAAGGACTGGAAATAACCAGTTCACCTCCTAGACAACTTCCCTAAGTCTAAACAATAGGATATCATTGCAAATATTAAAATGAAGTTAGCCTAAGGTCAAAACTATGTACTAAGGATGTATTACTTCTCCTACACGGTTTCTTGATTTTGACAAGGTGCCAAGAGAGTTTGTCATCTTTATCTGTGTTCATATTAATAGAAATATCCATTTCTCATCCATTACATGTGTAATTATAAAGATTTTCTATCCATGGATGTAATTACTTTGATTATGTATTGGAACACTAATACAAAAGCGCGAATTTTTCCACGGAGGTTTTCCACGTTTCATACATTTTGGTGTAAAGTCGGAAGCAAAATGAACTTGCCGTCGCTGTATCGACGCTTACTCGTCGCTGTATCGACGATGATAATCACGACCGTCGCTATATTGACGCCTTCCTCCTTCAACGTCGCTGTATTGACGGAGCTCCGTCGCTATAGCGACGACAATGTGAAGATGACTTAGAGCATTCACATTTTTTGGCTTTTTAGTTGACCCAGAGCGCAAAAGTCAATGTTTTCCATCTAAGAGTTCTATAAAAACGAAGGCCTTAACGAGATTTTCTTCACACTTGCCATTGTTGCAGCACTGTTTTCGGGTGATTGTTGGAGCTGTTTATTATTTCCGTCTCCTGCTAGTGAACAATCCATTTCTAGATCTACATAGTTCGGATTTTAAACGTGCAAGGTTAGTTTGTGTTTTCAAATGAATTCGCTTGAAAGATTTTTTTTTTTTGTAGCTTATGTGTCCTCTTTCAAGGTTTAATTCCTTCTGCTAGAATCTGTTTAAGACAACATACATGTAAAAAGGGATTCGATTTTGTTTTTATATGGAAATTTCAAATGCCCAAAGATCTAAAAACCCTCACAAAATTTGAACACATGCACCACAAAATTTGAGCAACACAGTTTAAAAACTAGTAAGAAATATTCACCTATTTTACCATTTTGGGATTACTAGAATTGAAGGTATAAGTTTCATTTTCAAAGTGATTGAAAAAGGATCCGATTTTGGGGTTGGAACATGTAACAACTCCAAAGGTTGTGAGGTATGGCTCATTGGCTATGGAGATGTACAAAAAGGTTTATTCATACTCTTCCAACTAAACACATAATTTGTTAAAAAAAAACATTAACATAGTAAGAAATTAAAAAAAAAAACAAAAAACCTATGAAATCAACCAGAAATAGTTTTGTAGTAATATTTCTTAAATGCAACTAAGAAATTATATGTAATAAAAAAAATATGTATTTATGTTTTTGATATGGGGCTTGAGCATATTTTTAAAAGTTTCCAATTAACAATTTTAGTGATTAGTATAATTTTTAGTAAGGAAATGAGTTTTTTTTGGCATATTTTTTAAAGTTTCCAATCATGTATCCACAATTTCAGTGAAAAGTATATATTTTTCCTTTTTTATGATGGGAAAATGAGTTTTATTTCACATTTTTTTGAAGTTTCCAATTTTATATCAGCAATTTTAGTTATCAATGTAATTTTTCTTATTTTTCATATCGAGACAAAAATGAAATTTCCGATTATTTAAAGCATTTCTTGAAGTTTCCAAAACAAACACTTACAAAAATGAAATGATTATACTAATAAAACAAAAATATAAATTAATTTAATGATAAAAATATTAGTTTGTTTAAGGCAAGAAAAATCACACCAAATATAGTTATAAACTCTAAGTAACTAATCATAAACAACGGAATATTAAACTCTAAGTAACTAATCATAAACAACAGAATATTAAAGGAATAACAAATGTTTATATAAAAAATCTGCCACAACTCTTATTCATTGCTTTGGATGCTTAAACAATCTATTCAATGTTGTAAATGTAGTAATTAATGTATCATAAAGTACTTGTTTGTTTTTTAGTTATGTATTATAAAATAAAATAAAGATATAATTTAGTATTATCGTTTTCAATAAAAATAAAAATTAGGATTATAATTTAAATATGCTTCACAAGAAAAGTATTATTAAAAAAATTAAAATATTTATTTTTTATATTAATATATTTAAAAATGTAAAATTAAAAGTGATTTTCAGATAATGATTGAAATATCTTTTATTTTCTAAAATATATTTTAAAATCATATAAACAATAGAAAAATGTATAATTGGAAATAGTTTATAGATAATTGAAATAATATTGATCAATATAGTTTTTAATTCCCCAAAAAGTATGATAGGATCTCAAAGACTGATCTAACATTTTGTATTTTAATTGAAGTATCTAATTTTAATTAAGTTATTCTAATTGTAGCATCTTATAGTATGGGTTTAGTATACTTATTAAATGAACAAATATCTTAAGGTCCAATGGTGTCCTCAAGTTTTTGTAATATAAAATATGGTTGCACCTTAGGTCATGCTTTGGTCCCTCCGCGCTTAGGTCATGCTTTGGTCATACGATGTTATTCTTGGAGAGGTACATGATATATTAGTCGTTATGTGATGATAGTGAGTACATAAATAAAATTGATGACACATAAGGAATAGTGGTTTGTGATGTATTTGACAACTTACTGTTTGGTATGGTGTAGGTAAGACAATTTCTTGTCACCACAAGGCTTTGTCACCATGAACGAAAATGCAAGGAAGCTTGCTCGGTTCAGAGCGGCATTAGAGGCGAGGGGCGATGGAAAATGTTATTGCCCGTGCAATGATTGCAGGGGTTTGAAAAGAAGAAGACTTTTAATAACAACAGCTGAAATACATTGTAGGGAGAAGGGACACGCTGAAGGGGGCAATGAATATCGTCCCTTGAATATTCCTCTGTTTCTTGAAGGTAAAATGTAAGCAGATATGCTTTGAACAACTGCTGCTTTGGGCATAAATTTACAAACCAATAATCCTAAGAATGAAGATA
>LPNX010716739.1:51882-87328 GCA_001517045.1 Pseudotsuga menziesii
TTGATTTTATCACAATGGATTCTCTGGCATCCAAAAATGCCCATATATATATTTTTTTAAACCTACAGAAAGCGTCGCTATAGCGACGACTTGCCGTGAAACTTTGCGACGCCTTACCGTCGATATAGCGACGCCTTATCGTCGATAGAGCGACGCCTTACCGTCGATAGAGAGACGCCTTGCCGTCGATATAGCGACGCCTTACCGTCGATATAGCGACTCCTTGCCGTCGATATAGCGATGTCTCTCCGTCGATATAGAGACGTCTTACCGTCGCAGGTATTGGGGTTTGTCATTTTCATTTTAGGAATTGCCGTCGCAATTGCGACGTATTCCCGTCGCTATAGAGACGACCCACCCATGGAAATATACACACAGCAAAATAGAACATCGTCGCTCTTGCCATGCAATTAACGGGTCGTCACTATTGCAACGAAATAGTTTCCACGGGAAAAAAAACACTTAGACGTGGCAATATCCACGCTTCTCTGTGGATATTGCCACGTTTTGGCCGTGGCAAAATTGATCACTTGTACTAGTGGAATATAACATGCTAGATTAGATTCTAACGCATTACATATACATGCTTGCATATTTTGTTGTTGTTGAGGGAAATGTGTAGGTACAAGCTTGATTGAAAGCTCAAGAAGGATATACTTCAAATGTCTGGAATAAGGTATGCTCCCTTGGTCCCTTAGTGTTAGTTTCGATTGTATATTTAACATGATTGGAAATGGGATTATTTATGGTGTCATCCCATCTGTTGTGGTCCACCCCAAGCCATAGGAGATCTTCTTCGTAATAGAATTGGAGACTCCAGTGGGGATTTCCTTTTTGTTGGGGTTTGGGTGCATGATTGGCTTGATTTGCTCTCAGCTTCTTTGTGCTTGTGTGTCACGCTCAGTGGTTGATTGAGTTATTGGAAGTACATTGAAGTAATTTGAGTCTTATCTTATTCTTTACCTCCTTTTCCTTTGTATAGGAAGGCCATAGAACTTACAGTCGTGTATATACGTGGGCTGCAGTTTATGTAGTTGTGTACATACGCTATTGCTCCATGGATAGTCATGTACATCTCTCTTTATGCTTGATATTTGGATGTGTGGAGGTTTTGGGTGGGTTGTGAATATTGTTGAGTCTTCCTAGGTCCCTGTGTTGCATGTTTCCTGGCTCTGTTATGACCATAGATGTTTTCTTATTGAATTTCTTTGAAAGTTATTATTGGTTTTTATCTCCTTTTTTTATTATTAGTGAATTGGCCTTCTTTTTATAAGAGTCTTTCTTGGCTGGTTTGTTGCTTGCTGCGAGGTCTAGGAGTTTGTAAGGTCTTTTTATTTGCATTTTCACTGCATCTATATTGAAAATACAAAAATATTTTGTCTTTGCATGTTTATTGCATTAAGCATTGCATTGATTTGGTACTTGCACTAGGATTGCTTAGATGAAATTAGTGAGCAGATATTCATATCAGAATGATTGGACGGACATTTGAAAGGAAATTTTTGCATTTCATGTAGTGGCATACCCCATTTTTCATGATTAAAAACAAGCTGCACTTGGCATTTTTTTACGTGTGCATATTTACTTCATTGTTGATTCATAATCTCACTAGTTGCATGCTCATTACCCTTAAGTAATCAAAGCCTTAAAATTACGCTTAAATTAAAATTGATTACACATTTTTATTTGATAGAGGTGCACCAACAAGATTAGGATTATAGAGTCTTGGAATAGGGTGTTGTGAGTAAATATTTCTAAGACTATGAAATAAAACAACTAGGTGTATGTCCATGTGAGAAGTAAAATCCTTGGTGTAATTAGTGTTCTCAGGAGGCTCCTCTTACATAGGAGTTAAGCAAAATGAAGCGCACACATTTGTGGTGGGGATATCCCCTTGCCACTTTCTGTTGAGTACCAGAGATATTTCCAGGATCATATTCGTATCTGGGGGATTTTGAGGTACCTTTGGTGTTTCAAGCTTCGGTCTTTGTTACCCTACCTATATGGTAGATACAACCTGGGATTGTATGCCTGAGCATTGGTTATATTGGGGTGACCTTAATTCATTTCCTTACCTATGTACGTAGGGGGTTCTTGTAGAGGTTATTCTACAAGTGTCATGGCCAGGTAGGGGTCGGACAACACAGTCGCTATATGTGTTGAAGCTAAGGGCCATTATAATCTATTACACACCTCCGCTTGTAGTTTATTGGAGTCTCAGGCCTCTCCTAGGTGAGGCATACCTGATGCATTTGGGAGCTCACTTATGCTCCCTCTCTGCTTGTTTGCATATGACTTAGTTTGATTAGGGGTGTGCTAGTTGGATTTAGGGATCGTAATTAGTTGAGTCTTTGTTCTTTTGATTCATTGCACCTCAATGATATCGACGCTTAGCACGATTATCTCCTTGGAGCCCTTCTCCTCCCCTTCGGAATAGCACTAGATGTTCTAGGAAACCTTTAGTACACTTTGATTCACACATGGTTCTCATTATGAGTACTACATTTGAGAACATGGAGTTCCCTCCATCTTCATCATCTAGAGTAGGAAGGAACCATATGGATACCTGGAACTTTAGTTTACGTTGACCCTTCGGGAGTTGGTACTTCCCATACTACATGACCACAATAGTCATATTTTGTAGCTTCCTATAGGGGGTTTTCCTTGGAGAGGTAGGGTGTTGAGACTCATCCTACTCTCTCTAGCACAAGTTTGTTTAAATTGGACATGCTATGTTTCACTACATCTATGCCATCATCCGTTACTAGTCCCGGTGCGGATCTCGGTGTTGTACTTGGGGGCACTAGTGCTCCTTTCCTTGCTCATCAATTTGGGAGTGGTCATATTGCATCCTCTGCTCCATTTGTGGGGGGGTTTTCTCTCCCTTTATCTGGTATTGAACTAGGGTTCACTCTCTTAGGGGTGATGGTGGATGCGTGAATGTTGAGGACACTTCTTACATTCCATCTTATGTCCCGTCGTCCACCATACTCGCTCCTTCAAATTCCTTTCTCATGTCACATCATCCTTATGTCTCGCATGATCCCTTAGGAAATGGTGCTCCACATAACTACGTTGTCCCTACATCATCCAGTGATGTCATGTCCAGGGGTCACATACCTCCTTATGTGTTTGGGGGGAAACCAACCTATCAGTCTTATAACTATGGTTATATGGTGCCTCCTTCTTAAGGAATACCTAACCATCAAATCCATGTGTAGACTTATATGGGGCATATGGGAGGGGGTTATTATCCATCTGGTCAAGTGTATGGCCTTTATTATAATCAATCCTATGTGAACAAACCTATTCAGGGTACATGGAACCCTATGGCACAACCTAGGATCCCATTTTTGGATACTTTAAACCTACCTAACCTTTAGAAGTTGACCAACAATCTGGTGTCTCATGATTCGATGTGGCTAGTTGTTCATGATAAAATTCCTTCAGACATTCCAAAGTTTGAGGGTAATAATGGTCAGTACCCTCAATATCATGTCACTAATTTCCACCTATGGTTCTCTTAGAACTCATTAACCATGACTCTGTTTGTTTATGACTATTTCAACGCACTCTCATGGGTCCTGCCGCGAAATCGTATATATAGCTACCTGGGGAAACCTATCGGATGTTTAATGACTTATCCATGACCTTTATGAACCAATTTAAATTGTTGATATGTTACGATGCCTCCACCGAGCTCTTGTCAACATTTTGATAGGATAAAGCCTTGCATATTTCTAATCATATTCAAGAGTGGTGCCGATGAAAGAGGTTGATTAAGTCGAACATTCCACCTAATTTTTTATTGGAACGGTTCCTCAAATATTTATTTCCTTATATCATGAAAGATGTTTCGACATCTGGAGTGTGTAATGAGGAACATGATATATTTAGAGCTCAGTAATTGGATTTTATCTATGCTCAGTTTGGGATTTAATATGAGATTATCCCTAATGCACCTCGGTTGAACTTCGATCCTAAGTTCAAACCTAGGCCACATGCCTATGGTATTGTTGGCTCTGCAAGTGCCAAGGTCATAGACTAGGTTACACATCAAATTCAATATTTTTCTATTAATCAGTCTGCGACTGGACAGGCTACTGGCTTGTCCACTCCCACCCAGTTAGTAGATGTACACTCAGTGCAGTCATTGGATCAAGAGGGTAGCCAACAACCCAAAAGAAATATAATAAAGGGAAGAAATAATAAATGGGGTGGGAATAGGAAGGAGATTCAGAATGATGACAAGAATATGGATAATGTTGGGGGGGGGACAAGAAGCCTAAATAGAAGGTTAAATTCCCTTGCAATCTTTATGGGGGAGACCATATGACATAATTATGCCCTCATATTAAGGATTCCTTGAGTACATCGCATAGATCCCAACTGTGTTGAATGACCCTTTACCTCATAATCAAAACATGGCTTCAAGGACCATGGACACTGGAAGCAGTTCTGGTGGGTATCAAAACCCGCTGGCAACAAAAGGTGGCCATGGTTGCATCAACATGATGTCTATCACTAATGTTGTGACTCGCTCGAAATATTATGGTTCGTCATAACCCAACCTGGGGAAAGAGCCTGCACTGCCTAAAATTAGGTTGCACATTGATAAGCCTGAAGCGATACCTCACATACCTAAGGGAATCCTCAAGCGTTTGGGAAAAAATCCTAATGCCCGAGCCACCCAATATTACTCTATTGTTGAATAATTGGGCCAAAATACCCATGCATTGTCATCTATGGAAGTTATTCAAACTTGTCCTTTAGAGCAAAGAGTCTTATTGTCTGCTCTAAGTGTAGTTGATCCTAGTGCCTCCATCGTAGTCATATTTGAAACCCACGAGGTCCAGCCTCGCTCTCCTTACCATGTGTCCTTTCTAGTCCATGTGGAGTGTCTCAATGACAACATTAAATGTAAAGTTATTGATGAAGGAGTTGTGTCCTCCATGATGTCTTTGGCTTGTTGGAAAGGCCTTGACTCACCCACGTTGTCAAAATCGATGACCATTTTGACTACATTTGATGGAAAATTGTTTTGGTAGCATGGAATTATTCCTTCTTTTCAAGTCTACTTGGGAGGGAAGACCATTCCAATCGAGGTTGAGGTGGTTAATGCGCCCCTTGAATACAATATTTTACTAGGTCGAAACTAGATTTACATTATGAAAGAAATTGTATCATTGATATTTCAAGCAGTATACTTCCCTTTTGAGAATAGGATTGTGAATATCAACCAAATGTATTTCGATAATTCTAGTTCCTCTGCATCGTCCGGATTGACTATCCCGGTTATTAATAATTCTTAGCCGACAGCCGAGAATGTTGATGTAGAATGTATCTATCATTAATGGGAACTTTTAATATTTTGGCACTAGTCCTAGCTATTATATCTAACCTTAGTAGTAATTCATCACCTATGATTTGGGTTCCATTTCACAATGTGTATTTGGATGGCCCATGGACTCCTCCTTCTTTGATAACTTCGGATGAAGATGCTATATCTACTAGGATGAGAGTGTCATTGTATGTAGCATAGGTTGTGTATTAAGTCGCACTTGATGCTGCTATAGATCATGGTTCTTCCTCTTCGTGCACATAGGAGAAGGATATCCTTGCACTACCTTCTTGGGAGGTTGCATTGTCATTCTCACATGATTGCCTCGATGAGATTTTTCCTTAAGATGAAGCGACTCTTGAGGCCATGAATGGTCCTGAACAGCCTTTGGATGGGTTGCATCATCTATTTTACTTTCTCTCGGAGCTTAAATGGGTCAAACATGATGAATTTAGGACGACATAAAGTGAGAGCTCCCCATGGTCCCATTTGGTACTCATGGAAACATGGAAAACGTATCTCGTAGGATTTTGATCAACATCTCTTAGATTCCTAGAAAAATCGAGAATGTGTATATCGGTGCATACTCCTCTCCTTATGAAGTCAAGAGATACATTGAGACATTTAAAAAGTTTCGTGATTCCTTTTCTTGGTCGTATGAAGAAATGACAGGAATTGACCCTCTCATCGTCAAACATGAGATAAAAACATATCCAAATGCTAAACTTTTTCGGCAATGCCTACGTGCAATGAACCCTCACAAAATACCTGCCATTAAGGCTCAGATAGATAAACCGCTCAAAACCGGTTTCATATATCTGGTTCCCTTGACTGAATGGGTGTCCAATCCTGTTCCGGTAGATAAAAAGAAGGGAACCATCCGAGTATGGATTGATTTTAGAGACCTTGATTTAGATTTTACGAAGGATAATTTCCCCACACCATTCATTGATCAGATTTTGGATGAGTGTGCGGTGAGCAAATTTTTCTTTTTTATCGACAGATTTTCAGGGTACAACTAGATACAGATTAAACCTGAGGACCAACATAAGGCTGTGTTTATTTGTCCTTGGGGTACTTTTGCATACTGAAAAATGCCTTTCAGCCTTAAAAACATCAAAGCCACTTTTCAACAAGCTATGACTTTTGATTATCATGACCTCAAGCATATTATCAAAGTTTATTTGGATGACTTAGCTGTTCATTGTCGGTTGAGGGTGTATCACCCAAATAATTTGCACTTCATTTTTGAAAGATGTCGTCGATACGATATTTAGTTAAACCCTCAAAAATGCATCTTTTGTGTGAAAGTGGGTTGTTTGTTGGGGTTCATTGTATCAAAGGAGGGGAATAGGTTCGATCTATTGAAGGTTGAGGAAATACTTTAATTGTCTTCCCTATGCACAATTCGACATCTTCAGAGTCTCCAAGGGATGGGAAATTTTTTACGTTGATTCATTATCAATTATGCCAATTTGACCAAGGGGTTTATATTATTATTGAAGAAGGGTACTATGTTCATATGGGATGAGTGATCCTAATAGTCCTTTGACACTCTTCATAAATCCTTGGCATTGGCCCCCATGCTTAGTCCACCTGACTATACCCATGACTTCTTGTTATATGTGGTCACATATCAAGAGACCATTGGTATGGTTTTGGTCCAAGTAGATGAGGAGCTCCAAGAGCACATTATCTATTATCTTAGATAGAATCTCATTAATGCTAAATTTAGATATAGTCACATCGAGAAGTTGGCCTTATCAAATTTTCATGCATTCCAACGGTTGAAACATTATATCCTGATTTTTCAGACTACTCTTGTAGCTCACATCAATCCATTTCAGCTTTCCTTAACCAGAATAATGATTGGAGGGAGTATAATTAATGGATTGTCATTTTACAAGAATTCGAGCTCGAATTTGTTTCGACAAAATTGAAGAAGTCGTTGATGTCTGCGGAGCTCATATATGATATCCCTAGTCTATAGGAATATAGGATTCATGAGGATTCATTCGCGGATGAGCATATTTTTCTCATTACAACTGTCGACCCTTGGTATGGTGATATTATCATTTATCTGCAGACTTTGAAGGTTCTCTCTCACCTCTCTAGGGACGAACGATGATGCCTACTTCATAATCCTAAGAACTACCTTATTATGAGGTTAAGACTGTGCTGAATGATTGCCATGATGACGCATGTGGTGGCCATTTATCTAGGCTTGCTACAGCCCAAAAAATCCTTAGATTGGGTTACTATTGGTCACCAATCTTCAAATATTGTGTTAATGTGGTCAAGCAATGCCACCCTTGCTAGGTGTTTGCATGAAATATGCCCTCGCATCCTGCCCGGTTACATCCTATTATCATTGTTGGACACTTCACTAAGTGGGGGTGGAATTTATGGATTGCAACCCAGCATCAGTAGCTGGGGGGGATAATCACATTATAGTGGTCATATACTACTTTACGAAATGGGAAGAGGTTATGCCTACAATTAAATCTGACAGTGAGATGGTTGCTCACTTCGTGCTCAACCATATTATCACTTGGTTCAGTATTCCAAAGGAGCTTGTCACTGACCATGGTAAACGTTTTCATAATAAGGTGATGGCAGAATTAGCTTTGAAACTAGGGTATAAGCAAGAGAACTATTCTTCTTATTACCTCCAAGAGAATGGTTAGGTTGAAGTAGTTAATAAGTCCCTTAAGACCATTTTACAAAGAACCATTGCACAAATAAAAACTAATTGGCACATCATGCCTTACCTTGCTTTGTGGGCTTATCGAACCATAGTCAAGACTACCACCAGAGTCTCTCCTTTTCAACTAGTACATGGGGTGAAGTTGGTATTACCGGTTGAGTGTGAGATTCCTTCATTAAAACGTGTCATAGAGTTCCTACTCGATACTTTGGAATTAGAAGAACGATTGGTCCATTTAGAGCACCTGGATGAGCAGTGTCAGGATGCCGTACTGGATCTAGAGGTAAATAAGAATTGTGTTAAGGATTAGTATGATAATTATGTCTATCCCCATCATTTTAGTGAAGGAGACTTGGTCCTTTTATGGGATCAAGCTAGTGAACCACTCGGGGCGGGTAATTTTAACCCTATGTGGCATGGGCCTTATTTGGTAACATGTGTCCTAGAGAAAGGATCCCATGAGCTGGAGGATTATGAAGGGAATGCCTTGGTAGAGCCCTGAAATGGGCCCTATCTTAAGAAATATTATGCTTAATGTTTAGCCTAGGACAATATTGTATATATTACTATATAGCTTGTATAGTTTTTTTCCCTTATGATAGCATTATTGGTTTTTTGACATGCTTCCTCTATTGTGGAAGATGTCGACGGGATCTTCGATCTATTTAGGATTCATTGATGGTGCCATCCACCACACCTAGGAACCTAGGTTCAACCTCCTGGGTTATCTATGCACTTGAGGGTCAAGTGGTGTCTTTGGGAGGTGTGTGGCTTCTTTATCTATCCATAAAAAAACATACAACATTTAAATCACATTCACATATAAACACATTTGTAAATATAACAAGTCAATCGCTATTAGTTTTTATTTTTGAATATATTCCAAAAATGGTGTCATATTACAAAATGCCATAAGTAAAAAAATGGGGCTTTAAGCCTCCAAAATACACACGGATGATACAAAATGTCTACATAGGCATATATGCTTGTGGGCCCAGGTGATGATCACGATACCATATGGATACATTGGCTAACCACCTGAACATAATAACCCATGGACAGGGTACCTCTCATGTCCCAAAGTTTGCATTGGGCCACAATTTCCTAATCACATTTCGCATATTCATGAGAGTTTGTCAAATTGATGCTAAGGGTCAAATAATTGCTAAGGAGGAAAATTACTAGTTTCCTAGGTTAGGGGTGGAAGCTTTGGGATTTGGAATAAGGGGGGAAATAAATGATGTTTGAACATTAGAAAGGAATAAATATTTAATTAAGGATATAAATAAATAAATATAATGGAAAATCAAAATTTCAATTGATCATGGAGACACATGGAGACTATGGGTCCCACACAAGCTACATTTTATGTGCCACATGGCATCCTCCTCTTGCAATTTCAAGTACATGAGAAGCCAAAGGGTAATGGGATGATTTGGAAGGTAAATATACTTGGAATGAATCAATTAAGGTCGAATTATAGTGGAAGAGTAACTCCCATGGAAGAGGAAGAGACATTTTGGAGCTAGTGAGACACTTGGACTAGATTCCCTAGCTCTATGACAACAATGATGAAGATTATATGACACCTATGACACAAATAAGATATGAAGTATGAAATATGACATATCTGACATGTCATGTTGAAATATAGCATCCAAGAGGGCTCTCATGTGATTTGGGGAAGCTCAATGGCTTCCTACTCAAATTGGGGGAAGATGGAAGGCTAGGAAAGGGAGGGCACATGGAAAATCATGAGCACACACCTTGATTCGAATTGAATTGATTTTGTGGATGGATTGGTAAACATATAAGGCTAAGTATTTTTATAAAATATAGGAGTCAACCAAGAGAAGGTCTTTTTTTTTCATTTGAGAAATTTTCATTTGTGAATTTTGAGAGCTAGTGGATGATTAGTTTTCTTGCCTTATCCAATTTCGAGGCTGAAAGATTCCCATCCAAGTTGGTGTTTGGAGAGGAAACTAAGGTATTTCATGGATATTTAATGGATTTTTATTTCTAGGTGTAAGCTATAGGGCATCTTGTGTTTTCTTCTATTGCAGCACTTTCTCTCAACCATTTCCATTTTTTATTGCATATTTTTGCTCATGGAGGGATTGCACTTTGGGTGAGCTATTGATATCTTTGGGGAAGATTATAATTCCACATTATTTTATTTTATGATGTAAATTATCTTTATTTCAAGTTCATAAGACTCTCAGGTCGAAATACTGAAGTATTTCATGTAAAAATGTCAATCAATGAAGAAATAGTGCCCTTTCCCCACTATCTTGTTGTGAACCAATGTAATGTTGATGGATTCAAATGGATAAGTAAAATATTTATAGTTTATGGATGAATGGAATGTTATTTATGTATTTAAAATTTCAAAATACTCTCAGGTCAAAATACCCAAAATATTTCATGTATAAATGTTAAACAATGAAGAAACATTGCCATTTCCCCACTACCTTGTTGTGAACCAATATAATGTTGCTAGATTCAAATGGATAAGTAAAATATGATATTTTATGGATGAATGGAATGTTATTTATGGATTATATGAGTTTAATTTTCATTACATAATCATTTGGAGTTATTTTTTTGAGTTTCATAGCATTTGGAGAAGTTTTCCTATCATTTCCCCCAAGGTTGAAACTAGTCTTTTTGCATCTTATTTAAGGGAGTTATAGCAGAAATTAAAAGTTGAATGGTGATTCATATGAGTTCAAAGTGATGTCCTTTACATGTCCCATTCTTCCATTCATAAATTCGAGTTGGTTTGAGTGCATTTGGGAAGCCATTTTCAGTATTCATTGTGGGGGAAGTAGAACCCCTAACTACTAGTCAAAACTCCTACCTTGACCAGAATATTAAACAAGTTTGCAGAAGTTTTTGGAGGGTCATAAATAATCCCTGAACATCATATTCAATTCTTCATATCATTCATATACCTTCTCAGAATATTTGGGAGCAATTGGGCCAATTTGGAGACCTAGACATCAAAACTAGTCAAAGGTCGAAATAGGGAAAAAGTGAAAAAATGGTCATTTTAATAAATTTTGAAAAAGGGACATTACAATACCCCTACTATGAGTCTCTGCGTAGCCTCGGGAGAGTCCTCAACTTGAACCATGGGTATCTTGTGATTTAGTTGGGCGATGTTGCAATGTATGTTCTGAAGAGTACGCTTTGCATTTGCACCTATCATCTCGTCACCTTGTCCCCTCTGTCAATGTTGAGGGAAACCATCTGGTTGTCACAAATCCACGTCTACAAAATTACCTAATTTCAGTACTTTTCACCTCCAAAAACATGTTTTTGATTCCTAAATACATCAAAAATACAAAACAAAATAATAATTCAAAAAACCATACACATGGGATCTTACCTATATCGCCATATGTGGACCCTAGAGATAAGGGCATGTCAAGATCTCCACGGAAGTCTATCCCTGCATAGGGGTATTCATCTATGGCTATAAATTGTCATTGCTACCAGTGGAAGAAGTCGGTTGGGAAGGGAGAAGGTGTCTTGCCTCCCCCTAGCCTTTGCATCACCTTCGCCTAGTGAGTCTGGGCTGGATCTTGCAGACTGTGATGAGGGACCTCAACTCTGGGGTCGAGGCTTGGTACCCTCTCAAGGAAGAAAGTTCTCATAATGTTGGTGTACCCAAAGTTCTTTATCCTACCCAGCTTGCAATTAGTCAGTTGTTGTTTCATAGTTCTCAGCAATGATGTTCTCCTGTTATATACAATAGGTCTCATGCAGTCTACCGAGTAGAACATGAGAGGTCGTGAATCCTAATGAAGTGATTCCAAATCTACTATCCTAACCAATACCAAAACTATCACCTTGATACTAATACTATGGATAATGTTCATCGGAAATTGACTTCTGACCTTCTCTATATTAGGAATGCAATAAATAGTTATGTACTCCTCAATAGTGAGTCCTCCACCCACTCCACGGTCTCGTAAGTTCATTAGCTTGCCTCGACAGGATAGTCACGAGATGAAGTAGATGTCCTCTACTTCTAGTCTCAATGGTATACCATCTAGTATACAGGCCTTTGTTTTTGGATCCCAGTAATATACGACCATTTGGAGGAGTATTGGTTGGGCCCTCAAACCCCCAAGTTTCCAAAACTTATAAAAACCACACCTTCTTAAGGCTTGTTAAGCATTTACATCACCGAGGACTACCCTATCAACATATTCGTGCTCGCGTTCTCTCCATTCCAAAACCATCCTACCAAGAAAAACCATTTTTTGTGAGATTTCACCATAGAATTTGACATACCTGGACCTATACACAACTATTATTGATGAAAGTAGTGTATGTACATGGGCAGGATTTGCTTTTCCCACATACATCAATCCCTATACACAGTCCGATGAACTATGACCCGCGTGGGCCGGTATCCTCAAGTTTAGTTTCTCAATGTGTAAAATTCCACCACCAAAACTAAAAATTAATGCATGGAATAGATGAAGAATGAGATTACGAATTTCCTGGTCCTGACGGCTCGGGATTCTGTGTCCTATAGCTACCGGAATCATCGTTTGAAATTTCGAAGTCTAAGTTTCTCCAAATGCACTATTTTGGGTAAAAAACAATGGGTATAGTAAAAATTTCATTTTTTTACTATTTATCAAAAAACAAATTACCCACTTGGCCTATAGTTTGGTCTTCTTATTAACCATTTTCTGTTTCTTGGGCTAATTTTGTTGTGTAGGAACCTATTATGATGCACTTTATCTGATACTTTGACCTGTTCATGCCAATGAAAGGTATATTACTAAACCAACATATAGGATATGATCTTTTTTCCGCATGCATCCTGCATTATCCTGTGATCACATCACCTTAACCATAGGCATGAACCCACTTCATGATACCACTAAACCCTCACACTGCTGCTAGAAGTGGATCCACGCAAGTGGTAGAACTCTCCTTATCATGGGTACCCTAGTTAGATGCCATTTTTTCATTTGGTACCCATGGTGAGCGTCCTCCTTTAGGTCGGGGAGTCCCTTGTAGTCCCTCCATGTCTTCAAGTAAATACCTTCATGTCATTTCTTGAAATTCATGCTAGCCATATCCTATTGGGACTCCCTTTTGTATCAAGTTGTAACTGCATTTGCAAATGTTCACTTATCGTATTGAGATTTATGTCAGCTCCCTACTTCAATTTATAATCCATATAGCCCGAGCTTGTCTCAATCCTAGCCAAGAAGAGCCTCCCATATATATTTTTCAACTTTATTATCCCTCACTCAGAGGAGGCATCCCCCCGAGTTTCCTTATCCTGCACATGCTTCCTTGCAATGAGCATAGGTATGTTCCATTGATTGGAACTAGTTTGCTTTCTCACCACAAGCATTTCCTCCTTAATGTACTATAAGCAATTTTATTCCTTTTCAATCTTTTCAAATATAAAAAAGACCAAAAAATCATAAAACATAAAACATCGAATGGGAAATTATTACTTTCTATTGGAAGCCATCGTGTTGTGCCACCTTCAAATATAGCACAATACATTCATCCATTGGTTATGTTACTAGTATGAATTTAGGATTTGCACTTATTATTCTAAGTTTCCTCCATCGACTGGTTATGCTTACAGTCCCTATGGAGGCTATGTTGATACCTCCTGTGTCATAGAGTTGTCCCAGTATGCATTGTGGGTCTATACTTCCTTCCTATGAGCAATCATCTGCCTTATGCTCTTATTCGAAGGAAGTTTTAGCCTAAGTCGACCATTCCTCAGTTATCTTGTTTCACCATGTCGGCAATTACCGATATAGTTGTTACTAGCTCGTGCACATCTTGTTCATGTTCTTCCAAATTATACAGCGTTGTTGTGTAACTTGTGTTGGTTGATGGGGAATTCCTTAATTCCCTCCTACCAATGGATTCCATTCCATTGACTTCATAGAATCTATTTTGGAATATGGATCTAGATTCCATTGAGTGCCTTGAGACTTGCAATCATCAATGGCAGGTTCTCTCGCCATCGATAGATTTGGGAATACATCAATGTCCCATGATCGATGGATTCTATCAAGTGCTCGACCTCAACACCTCTATTCCCACTTTTTGTTTGCAATATGTACCTTGATTCCCTTTATCATTATCGGTGGGATATCTCGCATTTGTTAATGGTATACATCAATGACCGGTAATCAGATCATGGGCGGCTACCTTCTTGGCATTGATTCCTAAGTGAATTGTCTCTCCACTTTTGATGAGTTTTTTTTGGGTCCTAACCTAACCCGCCTCACTCCAAGATTTAATCACACATTGTGAAAGTACATGTCTTTATAATAAGGAGGAATAAGTTAGTACTCATCAATCGATGCAAAAATGGTCTCTTTAATAATTAAGACCCACTAGGAAGTTGTATTTTGACCATGTCAAGTAGTTAGGGTTTTTGATGTTTGAATCCTATTTAAAGAACTTCAATGCTATGAAAAGTTTTGTCGAGAATTATTGTAACGAATCTCTGCTCAAGCGACACGTCACCCTACCAAAAGAGTCCCATGAACATTGATTCCTTAATAACAAATCTATTTTCATGGCATGTTATCTTATTATTGTCCATATTTCTAGTTTTTTTCTACATGTTTATGGTTTATTGCATCCTAATATTGTTATATTATGTGTGATTATCAAGTTTCAATGGTAAATAACACCACACTGTCACCCTATCTCACTATCAAATGGGATATATAAAACCATATCTAAAGTGATAGACATCCAAATTGAACCCATCCTCTAAAGGTTGATTTCCCTAGAGAAATTTGGTTTCTTGGAAGGTCAATTAATTCATGAAGCCATCGGTTTGGCATAGGAAGGTGTTTATACTGTAAAGATAAACCATTCTCTTGTTGTCATTACCATGATTGATTTATCTCAGGCGCACGTTTGAGTTTCTTATATTTATCTTTGTCTACTTATCTTACATGTGGGATTTAGTTTGGAAGTGGTCTAGTGGATTATGGAATGTGTAACTACATATTCCTTTGTTTTTTCGATAAATGGTTCTAGGTAAAAAAATTTAAGGATTCTCGAGGTATTTTTTCAAGGTTGTACATTTTCCCTTATCTCTTTTTATTAGTAGTTGAAGACTCGAGTTATTCCATCCATGGAGAACTATGGAGAAGAAACATTCAAGGAATTTCCTTTGGTGTATCTGAGACTTTGAATCACATGTAGTTTTTTAATGACATATTGTTATTCATTTTCATTTCTGTAGAGGAAGGAAGGCAATACAAAAAGTGGATTGATCTATTTTGTGAAGATATTGGAATGGAGATAAATATAGATAAGTGTGGGGTGTACTGTCCTAGTATTTTATGCACAAGTAAAATATATGGGAGTGAGTTTTTCCTTTTCCTATTTATAGAATGGAGGAAGGCCTAAAATATTTGGGTTATGTTCAAAATTATAACAAATATGACAAGGAAAAATGGACCTGACTTGTTGCAAAAAAGGAAAGGTATGTGAATTATTGGTGTAATCGTTGGATTTATCAAGGGGAATATTGGTTCTTATTAATCGATTCTTGAAGCAATTCCTATTTATTGACACCTCATGGATCATATTCCAAATGAAACATTGGAAATGATTCAACATATATGTTTCAATTATCTCTAGAAAGATAGCAGTGATTATTACGGATCTCATCTTTTGCAAATTGGAATTCCATTGCCGTACCAAAATTTTATGGTAGATAGGGGATAAAAAACATTTTCTATTTCAATTAGGTTATGGCAGAAAAAAATTTGTTTTGTGTTTCATTACATAAGATAGCTTATGTAGAATAATATTAGTGGTAAAATATATCCATGAACAGTGTCAATGACTAGATTCGAAGAAGGCACAAATTTACACGAGTGGTTTTTGAACCAATCGTTGACACTCTCGTGTGATCTTTTGGTGTTGGGAAAGAACCTCATCTAAATGTTAAGTATTTTACTGACTAGTAGCATAGGAATCTATAGTGGAATGTTTTGCAATTCAAATTTCCATCTACTGAGTGTTTCCAATTTTTTTTATAACTCTTCTTGATGTACCTTCCACAAATGAATTTTATTATATAATTGACAATATCAACACAAACATTCTATAAATTCAATGCCTTGTTATAAAAATCTATTACTGTAGTATGCAACTCATTTTGTAACTCAAAGCATAATAGATAAGCTCGATTAGAATACCCCTAATTGTTTTTAAGTAGACCACTTTATTCTTTAGGAGATGAAGTTGCTTGATGTTTTCATCTAATTACTTCTTTAAATTTTGAATAGTATATTGAGTGTCCTTGGAGAAGGAAACTCCAAAAGTATTTGTCATAATTGGGTTAATGTTTTTGATATATGTGATTGTTACCTTATTAGAAATCACCAAACGTTGTCTTTCGTTGAGCTTCCTTTTCCTTTTGATTACTTGAAAACCTTCTAATTTCTCCTTTCAAACTTGAAAAACTCCAAAATTTCCACTCCCTCAAATACTATTTCAGACCATGTTAAATGTTATAAAGTAGCATCAACAGGGGAAACTAGTTGACCTCTAGTGAATATTCATATGTCTAAAGGATTTTAGAGATCTCCAGAGTATATTGATTTCATTATTCTTGAATTTTAGATCCTTCATATTTTGTCCAATCTTTGTGATCTTCTAGTAAAGTTTTGTCCATCTTCATATGACTCTACTTTCAAAATATCAAATAAAGAAATCAAGAAGATCAACAAGGAAACAACATGGTGGAAAAGATTCAGACATAAAATTTTATTAAAAAGTATAAAGATTACATATATAGTACATAATTTGGTAACTACCTAACAACCATGTCATCATAACTTGGAAACTACCTAGAGACCACATCATAACTAGATGGTTGTTAGGTATGTTCAGGACTTAGATTAAGGTTATTCTTGCAATCCCACCTTTAATTGTAAGTCCCTAAAAGGCTAACATAAGCTCAAGTATTCTACTACATGGTGAATTTAGTATTACAACAAACTCTATAACTTAGCTCTAAGGTTGAGAGGTTCTTTGTAACATTCTAAATATTAGCATAAGATTAAAATATTCTACTAAATGTATGGTTTTAGGCTTACCATAAACCAAAAAATTGGTTTTAGCATGACCACAAAATGATCTAGAACTTGTCTATAAGGCTCAGAGGTTCCTGAAATATTCCAAAGACTAGAAGAAGTTGTAATTCTTATACTAAATGGTGCCTTAAGGACGACCATTTGTTTAAGGAGATAGCATGGAAGTTATTTGGAGAGTCGAGGGACTTAAGACTAGAGATATAACACAATTTCTTTGGAGATATTAAGATGTCCCTGAATCAGTTGGAGCAATTGGACATCTATGAAATGTTGGGGTTTCAATAAATCTAACCTTGGGTAAGCTTTCAGATGACCCTCCTTCTATCCCCTTATTTCTTGAATCAAATCCAATTCATATTTTTGTGAAGCATCCTATTGTGATTGAGAGATTATTTCTCCTTTTGAGGATACCATACCCTTAGGGGAGGTGGAAACAACTATAGGAGGTGATTTTTATGTGGTTGGTTTGTCTAAAGACTCATATTGCTACTCAAGTATCCCTTCATTACCAAAATAAAATGTATATTCACAATCCAATTCTTGAAAAGGGGATGTCCCTACATATTTCATCCTTGGAAACAATCCGAGTACATTGTAGTTGAGGGGGGGATTTGAGTTCGATGGTGGGAAGGAGTCCATATCTTCTTAAGTGGGTAGAAAGTCAACAATAAAGCATGCACAAATGAAGGCAAAGTGTGAATTTTTTCAACGTCATCATAATTTAATCTATGGGGAACTTAGAGCAGGTACAAGCCCCAAATAGGTTACAAAATGAAGTTACTATCAGTAAATGTTCATGGTCTGGGAGGGAAAAACAAAATTCTTCCTTAAGCGATTAGACTATTTAGAGAAACTATATGTGTTATTACTTCAATAGAAATGGGAAATGGGGATATTTTAATGTTAATCCTACAAAAAAAGATTTCCAAGTTGGGTCTTTATAGAGTTAGAATCAGTTGGGATCTCTGGTGAATTTATTACTGGATTCAATAATCATTTCTCCTTATTAAATTTCTTTGCAGTGTTTTCCAACCTCTATGTGGAAGTATATAGCGAGGAGTTGGAGAATTCCATTGTGATTCTCAATCTCTATGGGACATACAAATAAAGGCACGTGTTTTGGGAGACTTTGTCTTATTTTCAGTGTTTGAAGTAGAATAGTATTATTGTGGGGGAGGGTCTTAATGTAACCCTTCATCAAGAGTATATTTGGGGTACCTCTGCTAGAGAGAATTAGTTAGATCAATATTTTGTGGGGAAACTTGAAGATCTAGGTCAGGTCAATGTTGAACCTTGCCAAATCCGGTCAAGTTAGTGCAACAATTAGCCTAGGGTGAAGGGGGTCTCCAGAAAGAGTCATAAATTCCTTGTTCATGAAGACTTGATCCAATATATGGAATGCATTTGTTATCGGGTAGGTAACAAATGTTTTTTTGACCATTTTACAGTCTTCTTGGATATTGGGTTCAAGGAGGTCAAAGTGGGAGTCCCATTTAAATACAACTTGAGTTCATTGGTAGAGGATAAGTTGCAATAGATTGTGAAAAAGTCATGGATCATATTGAGGAAATTGAGGGGATTAGTGTTGGAGCACAATTTGCAAACTCTCTTAGTAACTTGAAGGAGAAGGTTGTTGATTGGGGTAGAGAACATCGTCATAAAATAGATGCTCAATTGGAAATGGTGGAAACTGAAATTGATACTTTTCTGGAGAACATAAAGATGGGATTATAGAGGTAGGGAATCACAAGGACCTCGCTGATTTGGAGTAGCTGAAGAATATACTTTTAAAGGATAAGGAAATTGAATGGAACATGAACATTTTTGCTTCATGGTTATAGCCTTATGGAGAACAAGACAATTTTTTTTCAAGACTATGCAAATCACAGAAATAATTTGAACAATATCTGGGAGATGAGGAACAAGGAGGGGCAGTTAGTCTGAGGTTGTCTTTAGAGGAATTTTGAGTTATAAAATGGGTCTCCTAAGGAAAATAATAAAATAATATTTATTAATTTTGGAGGAAAAAAGAAAAAAACTACTTTTTGTGTTCGTATTTTCGACATATCTCTCTGTGTTTTTACTCAAATTTCGATCGGTAGAGCTCGTTGGATGTGGAATTTGATTTTTCATCCAACGAGTACCCACACTACATACTTTTGATGGACCCTGCTACTCCAAAAACAAGAAATACCTAAAAAAATGTCAAAAGTATGTAGTGTGGGTATTTTTGGAGCAGCAGGGTCAGTCAAAAGTATTTATTATTTTTAGAGCAGCAGGGTCCATAAAAAGTATGCAGTGTGGGTACTCATTAGATGCAGAATCAAATTTCACATCCAACGAGCTCTCTCGATCGAAATTTGAGTAAAAACACATGGAGATATGTCGAAAATATGAACAAAAAAAGTAGTTTTTTTTAATGACGAATATGTCAATTCAACCATTATGGTTGACTTATTTTATTGGAATTCTATTGGTTCTTGAATTCCAAATCATAAGAACTTATTGTTGGTGCATTTTCTTATAAGGCCCATTTTAGACCCCAAATTTCCTCTAATGAAGGCCCTTGCTCGACTAGGGATGAATAATTTTCAATCTCTTTTCTTAGATCTATATTGTGTCAATGTAAAGGAGGATTTTATCTTAGAAGGGTATTCCCCATACTTGATGAGGAGGAATAAAATGAGGAAATCCCCCCCCCGCACTATCACACACACAAAAAAAAAATCTTAGAATTGTGTTAGGTAAAAACGGGCATCATTAACATAATAATGAGGGAGAAATAAACATTATAACAAGCAACTGCATATAGAAACACAATATACCCCGGAAACCCCATGCAGAGAAAACCAACACCAATGAAGATATTCATTACATGGCCAAAACCGCCATCCGGGCCAAGTGAGCTAGCCACTGCTCACCTCCAGGCCACTTTACAATGGAGCTTCCTCAAGCCTTATAAAGGCTTCATCAGATGCAATACCATGGGACAGTACCATAGGCTACAACAAACCATGTGCCCAAACCATGTGCTAGACCTAAACCACCTTTGACTCAATCCCAAGTCAAGGTTAACCCTAACAATCCCCCCTTTAAACTTGACTTGGAGTAATCACCAAGTCCCCTCAAAGTTTTACCGAGGAATCATACATACACCCCCCTATCACCTAGGTCTATCTCTTGACTTTACCAGTGAGTTACCAGGGGTATGCATGCCTTACCAAGTCTTACAGCCATATGCCCATTTACATGCAAAATGCTCCATTACATTTTTCTTTTTCTTTTTTTGTGTCTTCATGGTGACTACACCATCACCATCCGTTGCTTCATCTTCTTGCTTTTCCATACTCGCTTTCTTACTTGTCTACTTACATTCATTTCCAAATACCATGATTGCCACATTTTTACCATACTTGTCATATGCCAAGCCCCACATCCTTAACCATAATTCATAAAACCATGAATCATCATTTCATGGACCAAATCTTGGATAGTCTTCCATGCTTGGATTCCAAACCCATTAACCAAGCTTATATTAAACAAAGCTTATTTAAAAGTTTAAACTATTAATTTAATCATCCACTTTTTTATACATCACATCCACTTAACTTTGGATTCAAAATATTTCATAACTTAAGAAATGGCCCCACTTTTTAAAAATGACATGAATGGCATGGATCCTTTTTAAAAAACTATTTTTATAATTGTTTTTACCTTTACTTCATGGTGTGACTTATGTTCATAGCATACCATTTTCAGAATTTTCTTTATCACGATTTATGTCCATAATGCTTTCATGGCCTTGAGCATTCCAAGGAAGCATGCCTACGCAATGAAAATTCCAACCTTGGCAAGTGTGCTAACCCTCACATGCTTCTCCAGTGATCCCCTATCTAATTCACACGTAGACAATAATACACCTTTAGCCATCAGATCATTTGACATATCACTTGGCAACAGTACCAAGCTTTCACCAACATCGATTTCCACTGGACAAGGACAAATTCAGATCCAGATTTTTCACAGCATTTCTACTAATTGTAGCATCGAATCCATTGATTTGATCTGGTTGGCAGGCAAGGAAATCAACGTTCAACGGCCTTTTCTCCATCTGGATGGATCGCCTCCTCCAGATCTCGCGGATAGTTCATTTCACGCACCAGATTTCATTATTCAGATAGGGATGTTTTCTTATTTTTGGATAGTTTATTTACACTTGCTACAGCACATTCATCGATAGCACCAACCCCTCAGATCCGTCTTGATCATTACTTGGTCTCTCATATTGTCAGGCTACAATTGGCCATTACCAACAGATCGGGAAATTCCTCTAGATCTAGTCATATCTACCATTTTAGAGCCTCTTATGCACACTGCTCCTGCTCAACTCTACACATACATATACCAACACCAACGAGCATAACTAATCTAAACCATGGCTTTGATACCAGTTATTAAGTTAAAACAAGTAATATAATATAATGATGAGCGAGAAATAAACATTATAACAAGCAACCACATATACACACACAATATACCCTGGAAACCCCATGCAGGGAAAACCAGCATCAATGAAGATCTTCATTACATGGCCAAATGGCCAAAACCCCATCCGCGCCAAGTGAGCTAGTCATCGCTCACCTCCATGCCACTTTACAATGGAGCTTCCTCAAGCCTTATAAAGGCTTCATCACATACAATACCATGGGACAATACCATGGGCTACAACAAACGATGTGCCCAAACCATGTGCTAGACCTAAACCACCTTTGACTCAATCCCAAGTCAAGGTTAACCCTAACAAATTGTCATTTCCTCCTTTCAGAATGACAAGAGAGGTCTTGGACCAAACAAATGGCTGCCATATTTTTTATGGATTTTTTTTTATTTGGTTGGGGGTGACATGTTGAAAGTAGTGGAAGAAGTGAGTATTGATGCCTAGAAGGATCAATGTTACCTTCTTGGCTAAGTAAATTGCCTCTCCACTTTTGATGAATTTTTGTTAGGGTCCTAAACAAACCCACCTTACTATAGGAGTTAATCACACATTGTCTAAGGACATGTCTTTGTAATAATGTGTAATAAGTTAGTACTCATCAATCAATGTAAAAACGATATTTTTAATCATTAAGATCCATTAGGAAGTTGTATTTTGACCATGTCAAGTAGTTAGGGTTTTGGATGTTTCAATCCTATTTAAAGAGCTTCAAAGCTATGAAGAGTTTTGTCGAGAATTATTGTAACAAATCTCTACTCAAGTGATGGGTCATCCTAACACAAGAGGCCTATGAACATTGCTTCCATAATAACAAATCTCTTTTCATGCTATGTTATCCTATTAGTGTCTCATATTTCTAGTTATGTTCTACATATTTCTTGTTTATTGCATTCTAATATTGCTATATTGTGTGATTCTCAAGTTTCAAGGGTAAATAACACCACACTTTCACCCTATCTCACCATGCAACGAGATATATAAAGCCATATCTAATGTGATATACATCTGGATTGAACCCATCCTCTCGAGGGTGATTTCACCAGAGAAATTTGGTTTCTTGTAGGGTTAATTGATTCATGAAGCCAATGGCTCAGTGTAGGAAGGTGTGCATACTACAAAGGTAAACGATTCTCTTGTTGTCGTTGCCAAGATTGATCTATCTAAGGCTTATGATTGAGTTTATTATCTTTATCGATTTCTACACCTACATGTGGGATTTAGTTTGGAAGTGGTCCATGATGAATATGGTTGTCATTGATGAAAACATTAATTAAAAAGGTCAAATTGATGATGGCAAGCATGGCAAGCAAGTATGATGGACGAGCAAGCAATGATTGATGAAAAGAGATGACAAAGCACAAGGACTCAAGATAAGGGAATTAGGACACCTAATGAGCCAAATGACCCATACTGTGGTCATTTGAAGATAATATGCCAAGCAAGCATAATCTTGTGGGCATGAAAATGGCAAGTGGATATTGGATGGCAGGATGGAAAACTTGATGGTTGTGGGATTGATGAAATAGTGGACAAGGAGAAGAGGTTGTGGGTATGTTAAAGTGCATAAAAAATGACCTTATGTGGGCATCATTGGAGGTGGCTAAAATGATCTCATGTGGGCATATGTTTGGGAGCCAATAGGACAAGCGAAAAGGTCCATGCATGGTTGATCAATGATATGGAAAAGAAGAATTCGTAGGTGTGAAGCTCACCTTGTGATGTGGCAATAAAGTCAACAAATATTTATATATATGTTTGATGAGGATTTTATGGAAAGAAAATGACAAGTTGGATTCCACAAGTAATGGAGAAAATTTTTGTTTTATCAATTGATTTAAATGAAATAAAATATGTTATGTTGGCCTCCATAAATTAAGGAAATCAAACGTATAAATAGAAAACAAAATTCTATTTTTCAAGTGTAATTTTGTAAGGAATATTTCAGAAGTCTGAGGAGATGGTCTAAGGAAATTCAGGTGCATTAGGATCAGTCCCGAGACAGCAGAGGAATAGACCCGAGATTGCAGTAGTATTGTCAAGTTTTTTTTATAGTGGATCATGGCAGCCACAAGTCAGTATTCAGTCAAGTTTTAAATTGTTCCTCTCTCTCTGATTTGAGGTTCCCTCGGTTCCAAAAGGTCTGATCCATGAGAATCAAAGCCAAAGTTGACAGAGGTAATCATAGGCCACAATAGACCATAACTTCAAACTGCTACAAGTCTCTCTGTGATATTCTTCTGGACATAGGTAGCTACAATATGACTATGGATTGACTGACTTTGAAGGAATATGAAGGTGTCACATCTTTGAGCTCTTAGAGAAAGAATAACAACCTCAGAGATATATCTTAGTATACAAGCACCAAGTTGAAGGTGTGTTTTATCACTGAAAAGATAACAGATCTAAGTTTGGACATCTGAAGGCCACCTTAGTATTGAAGTTCTGTAACTTAGGATACAATATTGACAATGACATCATATAATGTTGTTGATGTTAATCACTAGAGTGATGACTGATATTGTGGGTTAAAAATCCAGTGGACATTGTTGACAAAGTTGAGATGAACTTGTGGAGATATTGTTGTAGTTAACTCAGGGATGATTCTTGAGTAGCGAAGATAAATAATGATGGGAAGACCTTATTGATGGGGCAGAACTATTTTACAAATGACATGACATGGACATAATGATGATGAACAACTGATGACAGGACAGAGGACAATATGTTGATGTGCTTATGGATGATATGAAATTTGATGAGATGTATTGTGAAAAAAATGTGTATGTAATACAAGCTGGGTCTTGTAATTTTTTTTCTTAGTAGGATCTAAGAAAGGACCAAGTGGAGTCTTGGATAGAAGTAGGTGCTGATTTACCTCATGGTCGTAGTCGCTTGAAATACAAAAAGATTGAAAATATTATATTTGTCTCTTGTGCAATGATTTGATGATTATGTGTTTTATTTGATGAATGAGTTAATTATTGAAGCATATTCTATTGATGAATATGATTTTGAATTGACTTTGAACAATTGGTATCAGAGAAGGGCCTTCAACATAAGCCTAACAAGCTTGAAGGGATTGTGCACATGTAACGTCCCCGACCCTCCGACCGATGAAGAGGATGCTACCATACCATTAACTATCTAGGAAACTAGCCCCGTGAACATGTACATACATAAAAACTGAAATGCTTTGAAGTAAAACATGCAAAGATGCATAATTATTCAGCATACAGCAGAAGCAAAACATACATTCAGGAATTCAACATGTTCATCATAATCCATTAAACATCAAATATGATTGTAGAGATTGAACACAAGAATACTTATCTTATGAAGAACTTGTCTCGCAACCAGCTACGTCGCTGCAACGTTCCACCCAACCATAGGCTAGTGTGCTCCTTAATCTCTCAGCAACACTACCACCCCCGAGCTGGGCATGAATTCCCCAAGGAATAAGGAACTAAGAAGGATCACACATAGCCAAAGGTACACAAATCATCCAAGCCAACATAGTTGGGTTTATCAGTCCATCAGGGAGCTGGGAAAAGATGAATGATAAGCTGGTGGGATCATTGAAGAGCTAAGGAAACCTACACCAGAACTAGCTTGACTTCTAGGACACCCACACACACCCAACACAAGGAATCAGTCCCTTCTCTGCTACACAGTCCCTCAGGCCCTGACTTCCCTTCCAGTGTTATTCAGGGGTTGTGGAGAAGAAATCCAGCCCTTTAGCTCTGTCTATGAGGCTCCCAAACACACCAGTTTTATCAAGCATACCAAACCTTCATTCCCACTCCAATACAGTCCAAACACCAACCACTTCATACACACAACAAGATCAAGAAATTCACAGCTCTATGAAATAAAAAGGGAAACATGATGGCAACCAAGAATGGTGAATGCAGCTTTGACTAAGCAAAGCGATTTTAGAGTTGTTCTTGGCCCTAACGTGTCCAAAACAACTCAGCAGCAACCCACACACACATGGGGAAAACAACAGCTCTGATCTCACCACTGAAGCAACGGGAAATACACAGCCCAAAATTGGAAGAGGAGATCAGACTGTCAGCATGGACAGGGCAACGTATACACGGAACCACAAATCTGGTAAGGAAAAATGCACAAACACACACATCCCAGAATCTAGAAAACGAAGATAGAACCAGTCCCTGCATGCATGAAAACTGAGTGACTACGTGAGGGAAAATCCCAAACCTGCGCGTGAGGAGAAAAACGACTGTCTCTGTGTGAGGATGGGAAAGAATGCAAGAATGGGGTCGTCCCCTCTCTTCCTGCCCATGTGAGGATGAATGAGTCTACTAGTGGAGTGTGCGTGTGGTCAAGGACTAAAAGTCATACCACACACCACTGCCCAACTAACATCAGAGGTTTTAATGTGGTAGTTGACTGATTGAGACAAGGGAAAGGTGAGTAAGACAAAAAGGTGGGTGACAGCTAAAAGGGTTTAACAGCTGGCACTTGGATTTTCCCCATTGGCCCAAAGTTTAATAATTCCCCCTCCTTATCCTTAGGAAAATCATGCCCTTTTCATTATGGTTGCATTGACATAGCTGGTTGGGGTTTATTTTAATTAAAATGCATATTTACATGATGCCAAAATTATAATGTGTCGGATACCATTGGCAACAATTTTAATCGCTGGAACATTAAACACTAAATCAATGGTGGGGATTTTTCCTTTGGCTCCATGCCACGATTAATTAGAATATATACATCATATACATTTAATTCAAATGAGGTCAAAACCGGGGTGTTACATTCCCCTCCCCCTTCAATAGCACTGTCCTCAGTGCTTTACAAAATTGAACAAAATGCTACACTGGTACTTCCACAAAATTGAACAAAAATGGATGTGCCAATCGCATGGCATCCTCCAGCTCCCACGTAGCCTCTTCAGGCCTGTAGTGCTCCCATTGCACCTTTACCTTCCCTATGGCTCGGTTCCGGAGCATTGTGACCTTCCTGTCGAGGATTCGCATTGGCTCGATTTGGAACTCTCCCTTGGGTTCCACCTAAATCACATCCCAATTTATCACATGGTTAGGATCATGTACATATTTCTTAAGCAAAGAAACATGAAAAACATTATGAGCTCTAGTGCTAACAGGCAATGCAAGTCTATATGCAACTGGCCCTATTCTTTCAAGCACTTCAAATGACCCACAATATCTTAGTGACAGCTTGGCACAACTTCCAAGCTTCAAGGAACTCTTCTTTTCCCTCACTCTGAGGTAAACATGATCCCCAACACTGAACTCCCTATTCACCCTATGCTTATTTGCATAGCTTTTTTGTCTGTCTTGTGCTGCTTTCAAATTTTGCCTGATCTTTACAACCTCTTGCTCTATCTCCTTGAGCAATTCTGGACCAAGCACAACCCTGTTCACTGGATTATCCCAAGTCACCGGTGTCCTACACCTTCTTCCATACAAAGCTAAATATGGACTCATCCCTAAGGATGCCTGCTGTCCATTGTTATAAGCAAACTCTACCAAGTGTAAGTAATCTTCCCACTTGGTTGGTTTGTCCATCACGTACATGCGAAGCATATCTTCAAGCACCTGATTAACTCTCTCTGTCTACCCATCTATCTAAGGATGGTATGCAATGTTGAAGTTTAGCTTTGTACCCAAATCTGCAAACAACCCCTTCCAAAAATTGGAAGTGAACTTGACATCTCTGTCAGAGACTATTGCCTTAGGTAATCCATGTAATTTGAAAATCTCCTTCATGAATATCTTTGCAATGTCATTAGTCTTATGCGTAGAATTCACCGGTATAAAATGCACTGCCTTTATCAACTTTGTTCACCACAACCATGATGGAATCATGTTGTCTCCAAGTCATCAGCAATCATGTAATCAAATCCATGGAAATAACTTTCCATTTCCATTCTGGAACTGGAAAAGGATGCAACAAACTTGCTGGGTGTTGATGCTCAACATTTACCTGCTGACATTTCATGCACCTTGAAATGTATCCAGCCATGTCCTTTTTCATTCCTGGCCAAAAGTACTATTTTCTAGCGGTAGCAATTGTCTTTTGGTATCCTGGGTGACCAGAATATGGAGCTTGATGGATTTCATCCATAACAACTCTCCTCAACTCTGCTACATTTGGAATATAAATTCCACCTTTATAAGTAAGAATTCCATCTTCTTCCAATTTAAATCCCTCATACCTCTTCTCAAGACTTTGCTGCTGCAATTTGTCTTTTACCAGCTCATATAATTCATCTCCAGTAATATGATTAACAATCTGCTGCCTCAAATCTGATTGGCAAATACTAAGAGATGCCACATGCATTTCCTGCACCTTCATGTTGAGTGCATCAGCTACCTTATTCCCTTTTCCCTTTATGTGCTTGATTTCAAAATCAAACTCACATAAAAAATCTAGCCATCTCGCTTGCCTAGCATTCAGAGTAGGTTGATCAAATAGATACTTCAGACCGCAATGGTCTGTCCTTAGTTCAAATCTTCTACCCATCAAGTAATGCCTCCACATCTTGAGGGCATGTACTATGGCTGCAAGCTATAGATCATGAGTGGCATAGTTCTTCTCATGTTCCTTCAGCTTTCTTGACTCGTAACATATCACGTGGTTGTCTTGCATAAGGACTTCTCCAAGTCCTTGTCTGCATGCATCGGTACACACCACAAAATATTTCTCTAGATCTGCAACTTTCAATACTGGTGCACTGGTGAGAAGATTCTTCAACTGCTGGAAGCTTTCTTCACACCTCGATGTCCATTCAAACTTTATCCCCTTCTTCTGCAAAGAAGTGATGGCATGTGCAACTTTGGAGAATCCTTCAATGAATCTTCGGTATTATCCTACAAGTCCCATAAAATATCTTACATCTCTCACATTTCTTAGAGTAGGCCAATTCATAATGGCTTAAATCTTTTTAGGGTCCACAGATATACCCTCTTTTGAGATAATGTGACCCAAATACCGAATTCTATCTCTATAGAAGTCACACTTGCTCAGCTTTGCATACAGCTGATGCTCCGTGAGAAATTGCAATGTCCACCTCAAATGCTCTTCATGCTCTTCCTCGTTCTTAAAATAAATAAGAATGTCATCAAGGAAAACAAGAACAAGCTTGTCCAAATACCTGCTGAAGACACTATTCATAATGCACATAAATGTAGCAGGTGCATTTATGAGACCAAATGGTACCACTACAAACTCATAATGTCCATACCTTGTTCTGAAGGTTGTCTTATGAATGTATTCATCCTTTATTCTCACCTGATGGTAACCAAACCTCAAGTCAATCTTGGAAAATACCTTTGCTCCTCTCATTTGATCAAAGACGTCATCAATCCTAGGCAAAGGATATTTATTCTTCATAGTAACCTTGTTCAATTGTCTGTAATCATTACACAACCTGAGTGTACCATCTTTCTTCTTTACAAATGGAATTGGTGCTCCCCACGAAGACACACTCGGCCTGATATACTTATTTTCCAACAACTCTTGCAATTGCATCTTCAGTTCTATCATCTCTGGTGTACCCATCCTGTAGGGTGTCTTGGACACGGGTGCTACTCCTGGCACAAGTTCAATTGTGAAATCAATGTTCCTCTTTGAAAGAATCCCTGGAATCTCATCAGGAAACACATCCTTGAATTCTTGCAACACCTAATAGACCTCCAACCTAGGAGTTTCATCCTCCGATGCCTCAAAAATATGAGCTTCATACAACTGGAAACCTTTCCTACAGAATTTCTTCAACTGCATTGCTAAAACCTGCCTTACTAAAATCACCTTTGGAATACCTTTTACCACTATTGGGTTCCCTTCTTCATCCATTCATTCGAAAGTCTTATTGTAACAGTGAAGCTTTACTCTGTGAGCTTCTAACCAATCCATTCCAATGAGAACATCATAGGAACCAAGTGGTAGAACAAGTGACCAATCCATTCATGACCAATGGACATTTCTCTACCACTTCACTAACCTTTCTCTTAGTTCCAGTGGCTAGCTGAACTAACCAAGATTTTCTATGCTTTACTTTCTTAAAAGAACAAATCTCCACTACTCTAGGAGTAATGTAATTGCGAGTAGAACTGGGGTCAATCAAAATAGAAACAGATTGCTCAACAATCTTACCTACAACTTCAACCACAGTTGACTGGTGATCTTCTTGGTGGTCCTCCAATACTGCATAAATATGAGGGACTGCCCTTTCTACTTGACCCACTGTTTCTGCTTCTTGAATGTTGTAAGCTGGCCTTGCACTCTCATTCTCGAGTGGACAACTTTTGCGCATGTGGGGTCCTCCACATTTCCAACATTAGAGTGGTCCTCTATTCTGTTGTGGATCTTTAGGCTTTTCTCCTATCACTACAACTAGCTTACTCACAGCTTGGGATGGCTGCTTCTGCTGATTCTTGAAGTTAGAAGGTTTGAAACCTTTCTTTCTTTGGTCAAACTTCTCATTCTTCTTGTCCTTCCATGCCTTATGGTAATCAGGTTTACCTTTGATTTGCTCATAACATTACTTAGCCTTCTTTATTGCTTCTTCAAGAGTTCTAAGTTCATAAAACTCAATTCTGTCTTTGTAAGACTGAGGCAATCCACTCAGGAAACGCTGGACTTTCAATTTTTCATCTTTGATGTACCTGACATACCTCAACAACTCCAAGAACTTATTCACATACTCTTCCATGGTCTGCTGTTCCAATCTCAGCTCATGGAACTCCTTAATCTTGTCATCATAATACCTGTCAAAAAGGTATTTCTACTTAAAATACTTCTTGAACTGTTTCCACTTAAGCCTCCTTTCACTGATCCTCTTTACTTGCTTGAAGTGTTCCCAGCAAATGGATGCTCTTCCATTCAAATTGAATATGGCAACCCTTTCCTTCATGTTTCCCGAATAATCCTGAACTTGGAAGTACTTCTTTATCCCAAGAAGCCAAGCTTCAGCCTCTTGTCTAGTCTTTACCTCACCGTCAAATGTAGGAGGTTTAGCCTTCTTAAATTCATCCCAAGAGCGATCCCTATGGTGCCTCTTTCTCTTTCCCTTGGGAGAAGAAGAGCTTGAATCCCTGCTGGATTCTTCGGAGTTAGATGATCTACTAGAAGTCCTTCTTCTTCTCCTGGTACTGCTCTTACTGCCTTCTGGTTTTACTGTACCCTATCCAGAGTCTATCTTTCTTTGCAAGTCTGTCAAACTCTGCAACATAGAAGCATTCAACTGATGCTACTCTTCTCGGGCTTCAATCAAGCTTCTCATGGTGGCTGCAATATCTGGCGGTGTCTCTTGGAATCTCCTTCCATTATACTCTATGTCATCATTTCCAACTCGTACATTTTCTCCCATGGCATCTCGCGCACGCTCGTAGGAATCTTGAGCATCATATCCATCATGGGTTCTCATGGCTGAACCACAACTTACTTTACCAAACCACACTACTTGGAATACTACCCTTGAAGGTGTCTACGATTCTGCAAACATGTTAGTAACACAACTATTAGCTGCATAACATTTATACAAATCATAATTACATACCTTCTCTTGGAAAAATCATAAAATGACAACTTTTCCCAAAACAAAGAATTTTCTTCCTCAAAGCATGACTGTCTCAGGGGGACGATGGGGGTCAAGGGGGCTTAAGATCGTTGTCATTTTTATCCTTTTCGGCCCTGTAAATCCACTGAAAAACTGCTAAAAATCCCACTGAAAAACTCAGATTTTTTTTTTGTCATATCAGATCCCTTCCCAACTATCCATCCAATGTATCGGATCACTAGTTGACAACGCTTCCAATACCTCAGTGGACCGTTCTTCATTCGTATTCTGATGCACATCGAATCATTCTTCCTCTGCCTTCTGACGCACATCGGCTGACCAATCCTCTATTTACTTTTGACTTTTCGGCTTCCTTTAGGCAAGCCTTGCCGACACCTCAACTCCGCTTCAATAAACGTCTTCCGAGATGCCTCGGAGAGCTTCTCCTGAAAGACATTGGGAAACTTTTTTTGAGATTTCCTGGTACTTAGAAAAATTTCTGAATTTTTCTTCTTACCTTCCTCTTTCTTCCACCGCTACATTGGCTTCTCGATCATCTATCCTTTTCCAACGCTTTGGCTTCCTTCAGGCGATCCTTGCCGACACCTCAGCTCTGCTTCAGCGAACGTCTTTCGAGATGCCTTGGAGAGCTTCTCTTGAGAGACATCGAAAAACTTTTTCCAATATTTCCTGGACTTAGAAAAATTTCTGGAAAATTTTCTTCTTATCTTCTTCTTCTCTTTTCTACCCTCGTGTCGACTCCCTTCCAGAGAGCCTTGCTGACACCTCGACTCCTCCCAGCTGAGAGATTTGGATCCCTTCCTATTTTCTCCTCCGATGTCATCAGAAGCCCTTCGGTTAACCTGAGCCAACGTATCGGCTAGCTTCATCAAACGCCTTCTGACAATTTTTGTCACTTCGAAATTTTTTTCATTTTCTCTCCGGTTCCTTGTCGGCTGTGTCGTGGCTCAACCCAACTGAGACCCTCGGCTCCTCCCAACCGAGACCACCGGCAAGTTTCGAACTTGGACAATTTTTGAAAACTTCTTTCCGCCTATTCTTTATCGGGTGGACTTCCGCCTAGTTTATCCAGTGTATTAGATGGGCTTCCGGCTAAGCCATCCGATAATTTTCATACTTAGAAATTTTTTTAAATTTTCTTGTCATTTTATCTGATTTTCTCATTTTTCCCCTGTTGGGAAAAGGGTAACTTGCTTCTGTCACTGATTCTTCATGGCCCATTGAGACCCATGCTGCAACATGAGCTCTGATACCACACTGTAACATCCTCGACCCTCCAACCGACGAAGAGGACGCTACCATACCATTAACTATCCGGGAAACTAGCCCCATGAACATGTACATACATAAAAATTGAAATGCTTTGAAGTAAAACATGTAGAGATGCATAATTATTCATCATATAGAGGAAGCAAAACATACATTCAGGCATTCAACATGTTCATCATAATTCATTAAACATCAAATATGATTACAGATATTGAACACAAGAATACTTATCTTATGAAGAACTTGTCCTGCAACCAGCTACGTCGTTGCAGTGTTCCACTCAACCATAGGCCAGTGTGCTCCTTAATCTCTCAGCAACACTGCCACCCCCGAGATGGGCATGAATTCCCGAAGGAATAAGGAACTAAGCATGCTCACACATAGCCAAAGGTACACAAATCAGCCAAGCCAACACAGTTAGGTTTATTAGGCCATCGGGGAGCTAGGAAAAGTTGAATGCTAAGCTGGTGGGCTCATTAAAGAGCTAAGGACACCTACACCAGAACTAGCCTGACTTCTAGGACACCCACACATGCCCAACACAAGGAATTAGTCCCTTCTCTACTACACAGTCCCTCAGGCCCTGACTTCCCTTCCAATGCTATTCAGGGGTTGTGGAGAAGAAAGCTAGCCCTCTAGCTCTGTTTATGAGGCTCCCAAACACACCAGGTTTATCAAGCATACCAAACCTTCATTCCCACTCCAATATAGTCCAAAGACCAACCACTTCATACACACAACAAGGTCAAACAATTCACAGCTCCGTGAAAGAAAAAGGGAAACATGATGGCAACCAAGAATGGTGAACGCAGCTCCAACTAAGGAAAGCGATTTCAGAGTTTTTCTTTGCCCTAACATGGCCAAAACAACTTAGCAGCAACCCACACACACATGGGGGAAAAAACAGCCCCAATTTCACCACTGAAGCAACGGGAAATACACAGCTCGAAATTGGAAGAGGAGATCAGACTCTCAGCATGGACAGGGGAACGTATACACAGAACCACAAATCTAGTAAGGAAAAATGCACACACACAGAGCCCAGAATTTGGAAAATGAAGACTGCACCAGTTGCTACATGCACGCGTGAAAACTGAGTGACTGCGTGAGGGAAAATCCCAAACCTACACGTGAGGAGAAAAACGATTGTCTCTGCGTGAGGATGGGAAAGAATGCAAGAATGGGGTCGTCCCCTCTCTTCTTTCCCATGTGAGGGTGAATGAGTCTGTTGGTGGAGTGTGCCTGTGGGCAAGGACTGACAGTCCTGCCACACACCTCTTCCCAACAATAACTGCCCAACTAACATAAGAGGTTTTAATGTGGTATTTGACTAATTGAGACAAGGGAAATGTGAGTAAGACAAAAAGGTGGGTGACAGCTAAAAGGGTTTAACAGCTGACACTTGGCTTTTCCCCATTGGCCCAAAGTTTAATAATCCCCCCTCCTTATCCTTAGGAAAGTCATGCCCTTTTTATTATGGTTGTTGTTTGTGCCAGAAATTGTTCCTAAGGCTAGGGGAACAAGCCAACACAATCTCAAGAGAAAAAACTCAATTCAAACTAAGGTTTAGGGTTTTGTTTATGTGTTTTTTGGTTGTAAACATCAAGAGCATATAGGGAATACATTCATCAGATAAGCAACAACTGAATCAAACACAATCATTGATAAAGATGCATATATATCATAAAAGTCTAACAAAAAGCCTGCATTGAGGTTTACACAGAATGGACAAGCACTGCTAGAAAACACACATTAACCAGCACTGTAAATGTCAATAAAGAAGCTAAACAAGCTCACAGTAAAGCCAACACAGACAGAAAGTAGGGTAAAGAGTCATATATCCATAGTTTTATCAGTAAAAGTACAAGAGAGTCACAACACTTATCTTTGAATAAGCCTGAAAGTATGATAGCCCACAGACCTCCTGATGCTCCAGAAAAATTAGAACCTTTACAATGTCTTTCAAACTCTCCTAAATAGCTATCCTCTTCCAAAAAACAGTTAGGTTTTACCTTCAAAATTACCTCCATCGAATCCCTAAAGTAAGTAAGGTAAAAGTGATCTTTTTTACAAAAATTACATACTTGCTAAAAATAACAAGGTTTAACAAAACTGTTTCTCAAAACTAAACATTAACTAAAAACTGATTCATAACTTCTTTGATGCTTTTACAAGCAAATCAATGCCATCAAGCCTTCGAGTCCTTTTCCTAGCTTTTCCATGCTTTTCTTCTAGCTTGCTTATCTTCTGGTGCAAAGCTTCATTTTCTTGCTGCAGCTGCTCCACAGTTTTCTCTAGCTCCATGATATACCTGTCAGTAGCTAGTTTTCCTTTCAACACCTCTCTAGATACTTCAGATAACTGTGCAAAATGCTAATGTACATCCAGCAATTCATCCATCTGCTTCTTGTTGACCTTGAGCAGATTGTCATTTGTCTCCTGAAGCTGCTTCATTTGCTGTTTGTATATTTGAATTCTTCCTTGTAGGCTTTCTTCCTTACTAGGGCTGTCAAGTACATTTGGCTCCTGCATCAAAATGTCTGAATAATCAACCTGCACAACAGCTTCTTCTATAATACCTGCTTGCTTCAATATGGCCTCATCTTCTTCATCCCATCCCTGTTTTGCAAAGTCCAATACCTTTATTTTTTCTTCTTCCTGTTGTTTGATGGTTTTATCTCTGATTTCAGCTATGATTTCTGATAAGCTAAGAACAGGTTGGCATGCTTCATTTACTAATTGTGCTTTTTCTGTACCTGCAGGTTCAGAAGAAGAAAAAGGTTCAACAGATATCTTCTTCTTGCTTTTACTATCCTGCTGAAAACTTTTTGCTCTTTCACTGGAAGAAGAGCTGATTAACACTGCTCCTTGCTTGGAATCTAGTTTAGGATTGAGGAGCTTCTTCATTTTCCACCTGAATTTGTTTGTAGGC
>LPNX010716739.1:88168-99270 GCA_001517045.1 Pseudotsuga menziesii
TACTTTGTACACTTCACAATGGCACTGCAATGTCCAGGGTACTTAGAGGCAAATGGAAAACTATCAATTGATATGGCTATGAGACATTAAGGTTTCACTCAAATGCCTGCATCTAGAAGTATCCAGACAACTTCACTTTAAACCTTAACACTCCCAGTACTTCAATAAAGGTCAGCCATACATTCATCGAATCAAGTTGAACTGTCAGCAATAAAAGAAAGGACAAATACACCAGTGTTTGCAAAAACTTCTTCAAGCCACAACTGCCACCAATTCAAGTACATTCTGCCAATAAGTCCTGCAATCATTTAGACATGGTTCCTCCAGCAAAAATTTCACACAATATGTCCCTTTCACAGTTCTTAAAACCACTCAAATATATTGACCAAAACAGCCTCTGTGCATAACCAACAAATCTGAAAATTTCCTGAACGCTGTCTTCTGCAATTTCTAGTGTATTAGGTCTTGAGAAAAGACTCTTCAGTCAGCTCCTTACAAGAATAAGTATCATCACCAATGAATTAAATACATGAGAGGATTAATTATCAACATTATTCCCTCAATCAATGACTAAACTCTACAGGCTAAATGCTTTTAAATTCAAGGCTTCCTGGATGCTCTGTTCCTTCAAACTCTTTGCAATGGATACTGGTGACTATTTCAGAGGTAAAAATTCTGTCCTGCAACATAATCTATCCTCTCCTCCAAGCACATTCTTTTAATTCACCACGCAGCCACAAAAAATAGACTTTAGAGCTATAAAGGTTTTATAATGAGGTACCTACCGACTTCTCAAATGCAGGAGCTTAAGGCTTGATTTTGATGCAGCAATAGTCTTTTCTCGAGTGCACAGGTGTCCCCAAGTCGTTCCTTTAACCACAAATGCCAAAATTGTGAAACCCTAAATTTCTGCTAGTGCTGCGAGAGCCACCTTCCTTCACGGGGACAAAATCCAGTTTTGTAGCGATTTGTTCTCCTCCACGAACTTACCTTGCTATAAAAATGCATATGGAATGAAAAAATTTCGACGGTTAAGCCAAGATTAGCTCGTCTTCTCAACTGCTCCCACGATTTTAGCAATGATGGCTTTTGGCTCGTATGCGTGATTGAAATCTGCTTAAAACACGTCTAATCTGCCACCACACATGTTAAATCATACTGAAAAATACCATTAATCATTGCTAGCTGACACCCATGACGCGAATTTGTCCAAAAATTTGAAAAAATGAGGAGCGCGATTTTCTTGTAGCGTTGTCTTCATTAATTTTCCTGTCAGCGCTACAAGAATCTGTCTGTGCGTTTTTATCGCACTTTTACAGCTTTTGAACCATTTGTCGGATGTTTAGAGGATTTTTAAGGGTCATTAACAAGTGTATTTTGTTCTCTAAACATGTCACTGAATCAACTTTGGAAATAGACCTTCTTTACCTCTTTCGAAAAAAAAACTCAAAAAGGCTATAAAAAGACAAATAAAATCTAAAGAAAACAAAAATGCTCACAAACTATTAAAACTAATAAATCATCAATAAATTCTTCAAAAAGACCAAAACTGAGAAGGGATCAAACCTATGATTGAAAGTGAAAAAACAAACCAAAATGGAGAGAAAAATTACTGTCATAACAGTTGCATTGACATAGCTGGTTGGGGTTTATTTTAATTAAAATGCATATTTACATGATGCCAAAATTATAATGTGTCGGATATCACGATGTACCATCAGCAACGATTTTAATCACTGGAACATTAAATGCTAAATTGATGGTGGGGATTTTTCCTTTAGCTCCACACCATGATTAATTACAATATATACATCATATACATTTAATGCAAACGGGGTCAAAACCGGGGTGTTACACGACACAAAATGTAAGGATCAACAAAGCTCATTGACCATGAAGTTCCAGTCTTGGAAAAATCATTATTTTGGATGGATAAGTAAAATGAAAAGTTACTTGAAACATTTCAGTGTTTGGGAAATAGTGGTTAATCCACCTAACCAGCCCAGCAAGAAGACAAAGGTAGCAGTTGAGAAAGACAATAAAGTTTCATTGAATTTATTGATGGATGGACTCTCAAGCCCTATCAAAGAAAGCATTCAAAAGTACACTTCAACCAAGGATCTCTGGTTCAAGCTGGAAGAAGAACACCAAAGTAAGAGTCAAGGCAAAGAAAAGGAAGATGAAGTCAAGGATGAAAAGCAAGAAGAAAAGTAGGTACAATTTTCATATACAAGTGAAGGTAAGTACTCTTCAATGGATGGTAAATATGAATGTAATGATGATGAAGTTGTTCTTACAGAAGATGAAGAATAAGTTTTTTTGAAAGAAAATAATGCATTTACAAGCACCTTGACAAATATTGATTTTAGATCCAATCCAAGACTCAAGAATAAAATGTTGAGGTCATTTGAAAAATACAAAGAGGAGACAAAAGCTTTTCTAATGAAGTTAACACTAAGGGACAAAGACTTGCAAGTTAAGCTGCAAGATCAAAATGATGAAATCAAGGAATTGAAGATTGGATCAGCAAAAGAGCAAGAAGATATTGGTGTAGATCCTAAATATCTTGAAGAAGCAAGATGGGTTAATATTGATCTAAAGGTCCAGTTGGAGGAAATTAAGAGAACAGAAGATGTTATGAAGTTTCTGTTGGAAGAAAAAGAAAAAGAAAACCAGAGACTTGAAATGGAAATTGTTGGTCTTAGAAAGAAATTTGATAAGTCAAAATATCATGTGAAGTTCAATGAAAGTTTGGTCATCCTGAATGAAATTCTAAAGTGCCAAAGGATTTCCTCTAACAAGTATGGACTTGGGTTCAAGAAGAGAGAATACAAATTGAAATAAGTCTTGTGGTCCCCCAAAACTCCTGAAGTTGAATCCAGCATGGTTGTTCATGCACCTGCACATGCCAACAAAGAAGTTGAAAATTCAAAAGTACCTCATGAAGCTACTCCCACTCATCAAAGCCATTCATTTGAAAGAAGAAGGACAACTCCAAGATGGAGCCAAACATCAAGGTGTGTAAATAGACTTAATGGCTATTGTTTTTCTTGGTCTAATTTTGGTCATAATCCTATGGAATGTAGATCCAATGGAAGAAGCCTAGTGACAAAAGCCCAAATGAAAATTTTAGGTATTGGACATGTAATCATCTTGGCCATATTGCTACAAACTATCACACAATGAGGTGCTACTCATGTAGTGGTTTTGGTCACAAGGCTAAAGAATGCCTAAGTCAAAGGAGTCAACCTAGGGTGAGCCCATCATATACATCAGCAAGGAGAGCTAATGAATCATGGAAGAAGTATAACGAAGGAAAAATTGAATATCAGAAGACAAACAATCTAAGCCAAGGACACTCTAAGGTATGGGTAAGGAAGAACATTCTGTTAGATTTAAATGAAGTGGATGATAAATGCAAAAACGAAGATGGATGCCACATGGCAAGCCAAATTTGAGGTCTTTCAAAGACCTTAATGCACCTTTAGTTCATGGAGTTTGGAGGACGAACTCATAGGAAAATATTGGTTAGTCCAAGAATAGTAGTAGGTCCAAGGATCGTGGTCACAGATGGCATGGTGATAGGGGAAGAAAAAATAATTTCATGAGATTTAATGAAATCTTCCTAATTGAGGCAAATGAAGTGATGTGATATGATGACGGTTGAAGGAGTGTCCTTACTACATGTTTTCCCTATGATAACTACAACATTATTAAAGCATACAAATTATTTCTTCTAGCTTTAGATATGGTTGGCAAGGAATTATTCAAGAAACTCTTAGTGTTGGTATCTATGACTCATGTTGAGCTGGTTATCGAGATTTTAATCATTGTATGAAGAAAAATCCTAGGGATCATATGAAGACTTGAGCTAAGTACTAAATTCCATATCATGAGGGAATAGAAATTTGTTGATCTACAAGACAACAGGATTCAGAATTGAAACTACAACATCAACATTGTTCAAACATCAAGAGTTTGATAGAAGGAAGTTGGTTGATTGGTTGCAAGACTACCGGTGCATATTGACTAACGTAGGATCAATATTTCACTGTCAAATTTGGTTGTGTTGCTATTGTAGACAAATAAGAAGGCAACACAAGTGAAATCATTTGAAGACTCAACATTGACCCAGAATGCCTAAGGTAGTTAAAGCTTGAATTTTGTAATCAAGCTCTTGGGATGCCTTGCTTACTTTTTCCCTTTAAAATGATGAAAGCATTGTTTCTGGTGGTTTTATAATACCATGGCCAATATAATGTATCCAAGGTTAGTGAAGTCTACAGCAAAAATTGATGATCGAATTAAGACTATAAGCATTTCATAAAGATTGTGGGGTTCCAAACATGACATACGACAAGAAGGATAAAGAAGAATGTAAAAAAAAAACATTCCTATCCACTAGTGAGAGCACCTTGAAGAGAAAGTTGCCATAGGTACATCAAAGTCATTACACATTTTTTTTGTATGATGTAAAATAAATAGATATTGTCACCACCTTTCAAAGTCTGGAGTTATGCACAGTAGAAAGAGGGTGTTCCTCTACCCAGAAATGATAAAGGCATACAAAATTATGCATACAAGGATAGTAACAGTGTTTGAAGGAATCCAAGTGCTATAAGTGAACTAATAAGATGCGACATAAGTTGACAGGTGACTGAAATACCAATAGAAACACTCTTGAAGGAAACTAATATCATTCTTGTGACAGCCAAAGCATGCTCATTAACCAAATTATGAATGAAGAGAACATAATAAACAAGCAAGAGAAGCATTCTATATTTGAGATAGTGGATGCAACACTGAAGTTTGTGATGTTTGAAGCTTCAAAGATTCATGTAGATTACAGATACATCAAGGTTCATGTATCCAAAGATCAATTTTAAGGTTCGTTGAAGGGTTTGAATCGTAAGAAGAAGACAACCGAAGTCTGATCTCTGCCATCCTAATCTCTTTGGCATCCAAACTTCTGATATCTATATACAATTTGTGAAGACTTCCAAAGTCATTTAGTACTGGTTTGTCAGACATAATTAAAGACTAAGCATGTGCAACAAGACAACATTAGACATACAATGGAAATTTTATATGCACATAAAGTTTGGGCATCTCTCCATAGGACTGATTTCTGATCAGTTTGACTCAGAGTTAACTTGGTTGATTGAGACAAGAAGCTACAACATAAGATATAGAGTTTAATTCTGCCTAAGACATCTGAAGGAAATACAAATGAACTTAACAAAGACAACTGAACTGACTTGACAACCATAGCAGTGAGAAAGATCTTAGGGGGAGAATGTAATATTTAAACATTAAACAACTTCGGTAGCATATTTGAAAGGGGGAGCACTTATGTGCAATTTGAAGATGATCCAAAAGAGCAGAAGTTAAAATGATTCGTTCAAATCTAAAAAAAAATTGGGTATTGTGAATCCTTAAATGGCTAATTGGCCCTTTTTCATTAATGTCAAAGGCACGGAGAGAAAGATTGGTAGCCATCAATGACAAAGGGGGAGATTGATGAATATGGTTGTAGTTGATTCTAACATTAATGAAAAAGGTCAAATTGATGATGGCAAGCATGGAAAGCAAGTATGATGGATGAGCAAGCAATGATTGATAACAAGAGATGACAAAGCACAAGGAATCTCGATGTGGGCATTAAGACACCTAATGAACCAAATGACCCATACTGTGGTCATTTGAAGATAATACGCCAAGAAAGCATAAGCTTGCGGGCATGAAAATGGAAAGTGGATATTGGATGGCATGATGGAAAACTTGATGGCTGCGGTCTTGATGCAATAGTGGAAAAGGAGAAGAGGCTGCGGGTATGTTAAAGGGCATAAACAATGACCTTATGCGCGCATCATTCGAGGTGGCTAAAACGAGCTCATGTGGGCATATGTTTGGGAGCCAATAGGACAAGTGAAAAGGTTCATGCAGGGTTGACCAATGATAAGGAAAAGAAGAATTCATAGGTGTTAAACCCACCTTGTGATGTGGCAAGAAAGTCAACAAATATTTATATATGTTTGATGAGGATTTTATGGAAAGAAAATGACAAGTCGGCTTCCACATGTAATGGAGAAAATTTTGTTTTATAAATTGATTTAATTGAAATAAAATATGTTATGTCGGCCTCCATAAATTAAGGAAAGCAAACCTATAAATAGAAGACGAAATTCTATTTTTCAAGTGTAATTTTGTAAGGAATATTTCAGGGGTCTGAGGAAATTCAGGTGCATCAAGAGCAGTCCCGAGACAACATAGGAACAGACCCAATATTGCAGTAGTATTGTGAAGTTTTTCTTTAAGTGGATTGTGATAGCCACAAGTCAGTCTTCATTGAAGTTTTAAAGTGTTCCTCTCTCTCTGATTTCAGGTGCCCTTAGTGCCAAAAGGTCTAATCCATGAGAATGAAATCCACAGTTGACAGAGGTAATCACAGGCCACAATAGACCATAACTTCAAAATGCTACAAGTCTCTCTGTGATCATCTCTGGGACATAGGTAGCTACAGTATGAATATGGACTAACTGACTTTGAAGGAATCTGAACGTATAACATCTCCGAGCTCTTAGAGAAAGAAGAACAACCTCAGAGGTATATCTTAGTATACAAGCATCAAGTTGAAGGTGTGTTTTAGCACTGAAAAGATAACAAATCTAAGTTTGGACATCTAAAGGCCACCTTAGTATTGAAGCTCTGTAGCTCGAGATACAAGATTGACAATGACATCAAATAATGATGTTGATGTTGATAATCAGAGTGATGACTGAGATTTTGGGTTAAAAATTCAGTGGACAGTGCTGACAAAGTTGAGATGAACTTGTGTAGATATTGCTGCAGTTAACTTAGGGATGATTCTTGAGTAGCAAAGATAAATGATGATGAGCAGACCTTATTGATGTGGTAGAACTATTTGACAAATGACATGACATGGACAAAATGATGATGAACAATTGATGATGGGACAAAGGACAGTATGTTGATGTGCTTATGGATGATATGAAAATTGATAAAAATGTGTATGTAATACAAGCCGGGTCTTGTAATTATTTTTCTTAGTAGGATATAAGAAAATACCAAGCATAGTATTGGATAGAAGTATGTGCTTTTGTATCAGTGGGTGCCGATTTACCTCACAGTCGCAGTTGTTTGAAATACAAAATGATTACAAATATTATATATGTGTCTCTTGTGCAATGAGTTGATGATTATGTGTTTTATTTGATGAATGAGTTGATTATTGAAGCATAGTCTATTGATGAATATGATGTTGAATTGAGTGTGAAATGATAAATTTAGTTTTAGAGTTTGAAGAAGTTAAAATTGAAGTAATTTCAATCTCACCGATTCACCCCCCCTCTTAGTGAGCCATTGTGTCTAACAGTCCAGTGGAATATGGAATGTGTAACTTCATGTTCCTTAATTGTTTTGATAAAAGGTTATGGGTCAAAAACAATTAAGGCTTCTCGATGTCTATGTCAAGGTTGCCCTTTGTTCCCTTATCACTTTTTACTAGTAGTTGAATGCTTGAGTTATGCCATCCATGGGGAACTATGGAGAAGAAACATTCAAGGAATTTCCTTTGGTGCATCTAACACTTTGACTCACATGTAGTTTGTTGATGACATATTGTTATTCTTTTTAATTTCTATATAGGAAGGAATACAATACAAAAATTTGATTGACATATTTCGTGAAGCTATTAGAATGGAGACAAACATAGATAAGTGTGGAGTGTATTGTCCTAGTGATTTTATGCACAAGTGAAATATCTGGGAGTGATTTTTTCCTTTCCCTATTCACGAAAATGGAGGAAGGCCTAAAATATTTGGGTTATGTTCTAAATGCTAACAACTATGATAAGGAAAAATGGATCTGATTTGTTGCAAGAAATGAAAGGTATGTGAATTATTGGTGTAATCGTTGGATTTCTCAAGGGGGGATTAGTTCTTATAAATTGATTCTTGAAGCAATTACTATTTATTGACACCTCAGTGATCATATTCCAAAGGAAACTTTGGAAATGATTCAACATATATGTTTCAATTATCTCTAGAAAGGTAGCAGTGATGATCAAGGAACACATCTTTTGCAAATTGGAAATCCATTTCATTACCAAAAGAATGTGGCAGATAGGGGATAAACAACATTCTCTTTCAATAAAGTTATGGCAGTAAAAAATTTGTGGCCACGTTTCATTACACAAGATAGCTTGTGTATAAGAATATTAGTGGTAAAATATAACCTCGAACAATGTCAATGACTAGATTCGAAGGAGGCACAAATATACACAAGTGGTTTTGAACCAATGGAAAGCACTCTCATGTGATTTTTTGGTGGTGGGAATATTTCTGGCATGGTGAGTTGGATCTGTAATGATGGTTCAAGTAGGTGAATATTCAATCATGAGATGCATGTTTAGGATGTGCCTTCTGGAGGATTTTGTCGCTTACCTTTTGCAAAGTGGGTTTGGTACTTTAAACATGATTGAAATTGAGGTGACCATGAACATGTTGAATAAAGGTTGGTCGCAATCTTGTCATATTGCACTAGTTAGCCATCGGGCACATTTATGGGTTTGTTATATGGATGAGCTTTAAAGAGCCTATATCGGAATTATGCACAAGGACGATGAATTGATATGGATCTTCAATAGCTTAGGAGGATCCTATTTGGCTCACTTGGGATATATGTACACAACATTAGGGGAAGGGAGAGTGATCCTCTGGTGGTGGAGGAATATCTGGAAGGTGGTATCTCCATGTGTCCTATTCCTATGGATGTCATTGAACCAGAAAGTCTTGACTTGGGATAGAATGCAGAAATAGGAAAAAAAATGGGTCAAGTATTTGCATGCTATGTTGAGGGGGTTAGGAAATGAATTAACACTTGTTTCTAATATGTGATTAGACCATGCAAGTCTAAAGTGATATTGAATATTAGTTAATCTTACAACAACTTTGGGAAATAAATTTTGTAACATGTTGTTTTTGTAATATTTTTTCTCATAGAGATGTGAAGGTATATTGATCACTTTATTTCCTCACCTTGTGGGGAATTTTTTTAGTGCATAATGAGGCCATATTTGAGGGGAAAATGCCTCCTTTAAAAATTTATTCCCATGTGACTATATCCAAATGGTTCCTAAGGTTAAATTTTGGGTAGTGGGCGGAGCTTCTTCAATGATGTGTGTTAGGGGTTGGGTTGATGATGTGGTTTTGGTATTACTTTGTATTTGCCTTATTAAAGTTGGATTCGAACTTGGATTTGAGAAGATCCACGTCTATGGTGATTTCGATCTCATTATCAGTTGGACGAAGGGATATCATGGATAATGGTTTGTTCCAGTTGGATCTCCACATGAAATATTTGAGCAACCATTTTCTTTAAATAAGTTTTGAGCATGTGTTTCGGGAACACAAATTAGAGGCATGCCTTGTCGTGAAACAAGCTCTTCAATTGAATACATGGATCCTACATGTGAACGAGTTTCATGAAGGATATTTAGTATTTAACAAGTCACATTTACTATAAACATTTCTTATATGATTTAGTCAACTAAAACTTGTAGTCTATTTTTTTGTGGGAAGGGTAGTCAGTATTATCAATTATTGTTCAGGGGAACATTTGTGTAGGACTATACGGGATCTGTAGAAGGGTATTTTTTTTTGTTAATTGTGCTTTGGAAAATAGGGACTATACTTTATATTTTCCTTAAATCAAAAGTATGTTTGTTTTTTGGAATGTGTGTGTGAGAGGGAGAGAGAGATGACAAATATATGTTAATACAACTTAATTATTGCAAATGTACACACTCAAATTATGGTTGAAAACCATGTGTGAATGTTGTATCCATGGTAAGTCGACATTTCCATAATAACTACTAGTGATTAAAATTGAACCGTTTACAGCCCTTCCTAGAGGGTAATTCAAGAAACACCCTTAAAAAATGTAAAATTTTGAGATCACTTGTCATTTATGAAAGGTAACATATATTATAACTTTTAAAAGAAGGGTCATAATTTTAACAACCCATCAATACCATTATTATCAATGCTTAGTTGCTCAATGGGAATTGGATCTTTAGTATTGTATGAGGACGAACACCAATTGTGGCCAAGATTTACGGTTCAACACCCAATACTTATCTTTGGAATATAAAGACTATAATCATGTCTATTCTCATTGACTCGCATCTATTTCTTGATATATTGTACCCTTCTACAACATTAAATCCATCACCCATCTCAATCCTATGTAATATTCCCATTGTATTGGCAAATGCATCATTTTAAGTGTCCTTAATGAGAGCTTCCCACAGAAAGTTGGACACCATATCTTTTTGAATCCCCATTTGAATTCATGTATTATAAGCAAAATTTATCCTTGTTGATATGAGAATTAGGATCACATTTAGTTTCCATAATGTTTGTGGATCCTCCACTCGTCATAATGTTGTTTCCTTTGTTATCATTGTCTCTACTCTTAGTTTCATAAAACATGAAAATAATTAGTCATGGGTTATGAGTGTAAATTGTAAATGCATTGGAAACTTACTAGTAAGATTAATTGCAAATATGTTACTCAATGACAATTTTGAAGCACAAACAATCCACATTGAGTATACCCAGGGAAATGAGGTTATCTCTATTTCTTCATGTTTTTATATTCTATATATTTAAGGCATCTAACATGTTGATTCATAATTATTTTATTGCATTGGTAATCCTATGTGTTTTCCTATTATATGTCATGACATGGTTATAGCAATAATATCTAATATTTTATTATTATTTGAGCATAGTTGTAGGTCTCTTGACATTTTAATATGTGATTCATGGTATCCCCACTATTATATGATTTGACCCAAGTGGGGGCATATATGAGATTAAATGTATATGATTATGCCAAAAAATAATAGGCTTTGGATGGCTAAATGATCATCAATGGCAACAATAAAGAAGGAATATAAGGAAATCCTATTACCTGACTTCATCACATGTAAATTACCTAACTTCATCACATGTAAAGTCATTAATTGCGAAGCTTTGTCCAAGGGGGGCATATATGGGGTTATATATATATATATA
>LPNX010716739.1:99619-125767 GCA_001517045.1 Pseudotsuga menziesii
GTTAGCCTAATGAAAGGTCCACGTGTGCAATGGGTGAATATGTACATATAGAGGTAATGTAGTCATTGTGGAAGAGGAGAAATGATTATATGAATTTATTGGGGTATTAGGAGGATGTTCTCATATTATTTGAGGGTTTATTGTGCAACTCATATCTCTTATCTATCTTTGAATTGTGCTCCATATTCAGATTGTTGTACATGATGTGTATTCTTGTCTTTTATGATAATTTAAGGATTTGGTTCATAATATTATAAGAGATACTTAATGAGAAAAAAAATTAATAATTGAATATAGAGTCATCATACCCATAATGCATAGTTTTCCTTTGCTTCATGCAAAACTATTTAATGAATTGTTTAAGACAAAAACCTCTATTATACTTTGTGAAATTTGTTGAATTGCATGTTATGATTAATTTTAGATATGAAACTATGGAAAAAGACCTTGTCAAAGTTACATAACCTAAAATTGGGACTACATCAATGATAATTGTGATTCTATTTATTCAATTTTTGGTGCATCAAATCCTCATTCATCTTTTATTGATTCTATGCATATTTATCTATTATACTCTTTTAATTTCATTTTATTGTTTCGAGCAACATTGACATCAATATGATGATGTTCTAAGTAACAATTATTTTCAAAATGATCCATAGCTCTCTTCCTCTTTTCCTTATCCCAAAACCAAGACCAATGAGACATATCATTTGTATCATTAATTCTTAGATCAAGATTTTTTATGACTTTGTGGCATTGTTAAGAAATCCACTAATACATCATTTTTGTTATCATCAAATTTATGCACTAGGGATTATACTCTAACATCGCATTATTGTGCTCATTTTTGTATGGTTTGAGAGATAAAGTGAATAGTCAATGTCCTCGATAAGATAACATACTTTGTAGCCTCGATGACTAATTTCCTATAGTTTTGTATTTGTATGAATCATGGGAAGCTCCGAATCATAAGAATATAAGCCTAAATAATAAGAAATGGATGCAATCATGGTAGATCATGTTCCTATAGGCTTATAAAACAAGTAGGGTCTCTTCATTGCTCTTATAGTGTTTTTATAGAGTTTTCATCCTTCAACAAAAGGTTCAATATATACTATAAATTTATTTTTTCTAATGAGATGTAAAGTGAACATGACTCTCATGGTTAAATAAGATTGGTATATGTTCAAGATATGAATCTAAGATGTAGTCCGCATGCATCATATCTCTTATAATGGTGTCTGAAATTTTGATTCTATCATTGTATCTAAAATTTTATATTGTCAATTTTTACACATTTAAATTCCTCCAAAGAAAACATGGCTCAATATTTATGAATTTGTATTAATGTTAATGTACATATAACCCATCGAAAGATTACATTTAAATTATGAATATGATTATTGTTATTTTATGTTTAACTGTTTACATTGCAAACAATTGGAAGAAAATATTTTATGTATAATATTTTTTTCAAGTGTGCCTAGTTTACTCTTTGTAAATTCAAGCACAACTCTTTTTTCAAATTTTTATCATGGAAAAGTTGAGTGAATATATATTCTTCAACTTGAAATTATGAGTATCCCTTCAAATTTGAACACTTATCTCTAGAGGTAAGCATCTTCCACTCTCTGAAAAATATGATAATGCAATATATTCGAACTAGTGTTTCAAAACTTGGTCAACTTGGACTTGGAATCAATTGAGTTGACCAAGTTTACCCTCAACGACAATGACTTAGTCATAAAATCAGCTCAATTGATCAATTTGGTACTACACTAATCAACATATTCATCCCAAATCGATCCAACTTGACCAAGTCAATTCCAACTCAATCGATTTTGTAGCTTCTTTCTTTCCTACAAACCGTAGCACTATTCAAGGGGATGGGGGGACGAAAAAATTGCTTGAGACATAGTGACGAAAACGAACCTGAAATTATAATATAAAATTTGTAAGTAAATTTTTTTTCATTTTCTTTATATTTCCCTTTCTACCCTTCGTTTTCTTTATATTTCCCCTCTACCCTTTAACTTATTTTTTTATATTATCATTAATTGTTTCAAGGTGTTTGAGAAAGTTTCCAACCTCGAGTGGACCTAGTATGATGAAAATAGATTTTCACATCCAATCTAAAATTCATCAAAGTGAACTGGTTTTAAAATTTCAATCAACTAAACCACATGAAACCAAAGAAAGGTCCAATAAACCATCAAAAGGTACCAAATGTCATTGTGACTCATCAGTTAAATGCCACTTGTCAAATATAGACCTTAAAAAGTTGCCATGCCAAAAACAACAATTATGATTCCTAAAGAGTAGCAATACTATGCATGGTAGGCACCGGGCATGGTAATCACTATTCATTATTATATTACTACTACTACTAAAGTTGCATGTATCCTTGAGTATATCAACTCCAAGATAAATGATGGTATTGTAGCTCGTACCGAAGATTCCATTTTCAACATTAGTGATGGATTTAATGATTAATCATGTTGAACAATCATTTTGTTTCGGATATGTATTCCATTCAGTGTCATTTTGATATATTCACTCTTACATGATACATACATGAGAAAAAATTTATGTATCATCACTCTACAACAATATCCTATATCAAAGATATAAAGTGTCGATCCCATCTTGGATGGCATTGAGAGAGGATAGCTCCTTTTATTTCATATTGTATTTCACTAGAGCATGCTAAATGTGCTAGTGTACTGATTGCAATGCATTTGCACACACCCACATGTATGGGGATGGTGTAGAGGATTAGATGTTTAGAAAGGAGTATGCAATCTCAAGGGCCTGCCTGTGAACCCTTGAAGCGAATATTTATTCACTTCACACAATGAATATTACTAGAACATCTAGAATATTCGATAAGACATTAATAGGACAAATATATATTGATAATTGGATAGATAAAAAGATATTTTACAAGAATTAGTGTCAGGTATTTTATACCCTAAGTGGTAAGGGGGTGACTTTTCAAGTCACCTCTTGAGTAATTAATTAATTACCCTAATTAACTTACTTGGTATTAAATGTTAATATTTATAACATTTATATTTGTTACATTTCCTTCCCCTTAAGGTAAGCTTTGTCCTCAAATCTTGTATCGACAACAATGTCTGAATTCCCTTGAACTGTCGTCTCAGGATCGTTTCCTCTTTGTAATTGCGACATTTGATGAAATCAGACGATACGAGTTATGGATTCCCAAGGATAATTATCGCATTGTATCTATTGTAGTCCATCCTGGATCTACTTTTATCGAAGCTCTAAGATCATTTTGTGGAACTGGTCATTTCAATTGTTGCTTAGCATGTTGGTCTTTTTGCCTGTCAACATAATTTTTCTATGAGTGTTTGTTTTGATCTCATCATTGGTCAAAATGACGATTATAATTAAGATGTCTGTAAGGTGTATGTGTTGTTTGTTTTTATTTCTTTTGGACTGCGGTGAGGATTGTATTCAATTCCTCGAATTTATTTTTGGATGCATTTTCCCGGATTTGTGCTTCTTGGTTCCCCAATAGATTGTTATAATTCTAAATCTTTTTGATTCTTTCATCTTGCGACTTTTTTTCAATTTCTAATTTCTTGATTTGATTCTCTAGTTCCTGATTATGATTATTTAGACACTGGTTTTCTTCTTTCTTTTCCAGTATTCTTCCTTTGAGATCTTCGCTGGAGTGTTCCCTCTTACTACTGTGTTTCAGTTTTTTAATCTTTGTAATCAATGTTTTGTTATGATTTCGTAATCAAAAAATCTCTTCGGTATTGCTTGATAACACATTGTTGACTTTTGTTAGTTCCAACTTATGTGTCTTCTTACTATCATCATATTGTTGTTGGAGTTTTTCTTTTTTATGTTGACAATGACATAAATCTATTTCCTGATTTTCTAACTTTTCATGTAGTTGCACCAATATGTCTTCCTTTTCCATGATGACTTCGTTTAGATGACTAATTTCCTCTGTTACGTCGATATTGTTTCCATACGAACAATCTTCGGATTTGTTTTTTTTTATCTGGTCTCCAAGTTGTTGAATGATACCTTCCAGATGTGATATTTTCTCATCCTTATCTGATAATTTTTTTGTGAGTTTTTCTCTACTATCTTTCAATGATTGAATTTGTAATTCTGAGGTATTAATCTATTCTTTTTGAATATCATTACTTCATTTCTGATTGTCAAACTAGAGTTGTAGAATACTATTCCGAACACACATTTTTAGTTGGGCCGAAACTGTTCATAACTGTGATTACAGTTGTGAGTGACCTAGATCCATAATTTTTTTAATATCTTCCAAGACTTGATTTCTTCTCTTTTAATATCTTCTTTGATTCTTTTTCCTTTTTGTATAAAGTAATAATTGTAAATAACACAATTATTAAGTAATTATTATTATTATTATTATTAGTAAAAAATTAATAATAATAACAAATATAATATATTACCAATTATTATTTAAAAATAATAATATAGTATATATATATTTTTATGAATGGGGTGGGAATTAGGGTTTAAACCCTAGAATTAAAAAGCCACTTATTAAAACAAAATCGTGTGTAGAGAAACCACTTGTGGTTTTACTCTTTTTTCTTCACCTTCCTTTTTTATGGCAATCTTCCTTCTTCTTCTCTCTTCGTTTTACTTCTTCCTTTTTATTTTTTCTTTTGACTTTATTTTCTTTTTTTACTTGGTCAAAGGCCATAAATTTAGGGACTCCCTAGGATTATGATTAAAAATCACGATATGGCCAAATGCCTAGATCACAAACTAGCCTTGATACCAAATGAAGCGAATATTTATTCACTTTACACAATCAATATTACCAGAACACTTGGAATATTCGATAAGCCATTAATAGGACAAATATATATTGATAATTGGATAGATAAAAATATATTTTACAAGAATTAGAGTTAGGTATTTTATACCCTAAGTGGTAAGGGGGGTGACTTTTCAAGTCACCTCTTGAGTAATTAATTAATTATCCTAATTAACCTACTTAGTATTAAATATTAATATTTATAACATTAGATTAGCTTAGAGTTGGATAGCCATTTCCTTTACTATTATGTTCTGTCGCATAGATACATGATGAAAGTAGAGTAAATATAAATTAGTTCATTGGATCTACAAGAAATAGCCAATATATTTTTATTGTTAAACAATATATAGATCAACGCTCAACGCACTTAAAATTTGCAGATATTTGGATTCATGTATTCTAATTAGATTAGATGTGTTGATGGTAGAAAGTCCAGATCTAGTTCAACATTCCATTTTGATTCTCTAGCGGTTATTGGAGAAACAATAAATAATTCACAATTTTTTTTATCTTCGATGAAGGCTTAGTATAGAGTCCAATTGAACATAACTTGTGAATTGAGAAGATTGTTCGCTCTATCTGGTTTGGTACAAAAGGAATCTAATGTTATATTATGTGATAGCCAAGTTGTTATTTAACAAGGGAAGGATTATGTTCTTCATCAACACAAGCAAAACCCCAACCACTTCATAGGTATTTTTCAAGGTTTCCCTTGCTATCCCTTCTTATACACTCTTTTATAGAGGACCTTACATGTATTTTCAATTAATTGGAGTAGCAAGTATCTCAAAAGGTTTGGAAATTGCAAGAGGACTAAAAATTACTTGTTAGTTGTTTGTTGGTGACATGATAATGATAGGATAAACTTTTGAATGGAAAGTTGACAGAGGAGATTTCCATTAGCATCTACTACAAAGCCTCTAGCACAAAAATTGACTTTCAAAGGCCTAAGGTTTTGGTAGTTTTTATTACAGCGTTGGCTCACTCTTATGTTGGAAACTAAACTGAAAGTCACAATACTCCTTAATGATGTCATTATTATATATTTTTAAGTCCCAATGGGAATTAATTCAATTAGAACTCATAAATGCTTTCCTTTTTTGGAAAAAACTCACCAAGCTTTAGAAGGATGGAAAATGAGATATATTAACTTTGCAGGAAGAGCAGTTATTTTTTAAGGTACTCTTAACCAAATGCCAAAATATATGTGTACTATTCTTGATACTCCCAAAACAACGGGGAAAATATTGGTTTAGATTTTTTTAGTCGCTTCTGGTAATAAGAAACTGATTCATTTAGCAAGTGTGCTTATTTTGGATAGAATAGGTGCTTAATGATGTTAAATAATTATTTGATGTGAATGACGTGAAAGATCAGCTCTGGCAGTAAGTAATTTCATCCATGTATAAGGATGTACAACCTCCTTCAAAACTTCTAATAAACTTGTTTAAGTTTGTGTAACTTCAAAAGATATTATTGTTGTATATTTATTGTATTATTTTTGTACCTCCTTCGAGAGATGTTATTGATGTACTTGGTCATGTAAAAGTCTTGAAAGAAACAATGTAAACCTTCCTTTGTAAGTCGGGCCAATAGTACCCAAAAGAATTATTACATCATTGTTATTTTGAGTCTCCCTAGAGAAGTCATCCTAGTAAGAGTAAGACATTGGCCCAGTTAGGGTAAATGGTCACACACATGATGAGTATACATAGAGAAGGAATCCCTCTCAGTTTGACACACAACTCGCTCAAGCAACCGTGCAAGAGAGAGCAGAAGTTTGTTGGAGAGGAGAAGAAGTTGCTTTGTCTTTTGGGGTTCATCTTATCTTGGTTTGGCATTATACTTGGTGACATAATCTATTCTAAAGAAGTTATTGGGTTTTATCCCTTGTGGTTTCCCAAAAGAAAATATTTGTGCTATTTTGTGTTGATGTACTTGTCTTTATTTTAGTGATCCTATTGCATATGGTTATGATTAAATAATGAAAATTGTTTTAAAGACATAATATAACCATTAAAATTATAACATTGTATTAGAGCCATCCTGGAAGAATCCATTGTGCAACTGTAACTTATGAAAATTGGAAACTATGGCTCCTTGTTTCTAGTCTTTATATCCACAGATCAAGCTCAACTTTTGCATAATTGAAATTTCCCTAGGAGGGCACATCTTTCTATGGAGGAAAATTCCATTTTTGTGGATTTGTAGTTTTTACCTTAAAACTAACGGGCTCAAGAACTAGGGTTCCACACTTTGAGATTTTTTGTACACCAATTGGGTTCAACCCACACATTCTCCAACTCGCCCTAGGAGGGCACATCTTTTTTTGGAGGCAGAATTCACATCCAAGGATTTTCATTTTTAACATTATCACTATTGCAGAGGAAAAACTTATAAATTGAGCACATAGATCTGTAGACAAACATACAACTCACAAAATAGATCTCACAATTTACTCAGAAATTGAAGAATGAAACACTGCAAAAATGGCTTGCAACTGTGAATGCTTCCATTAATCAAAAGTAATTAGATAATAATTACAATGAAGTACAATGGCTAAATAGCCACAAGCAATTCAAATCCACATGAGGAAATTCGAATTGATTACACTCTACTTGATTGTAGGTAACTAAGACCTTGTCTAAATCATTATCAAAGGACTCAATGGTTAACTGACCTTGTCTAAACCATAGTTGGAGTTCATCGGAGTTCCAAAACACAACTCAAGTGTTACATTCAGTGTTGACTAAGGCTAACTGACTATGGTAGGTGAGAAATGCACCCCTCTTGCATGCAGCCATGCAAATCTAGCGCTAACTGAATGTAGAGGACTAGAACTAAATGTAACTGACTCCTAACTTAGCTTGACTAGTCACCAACTCAATTAAACTGACCTTGGTTGGTTTCGGCACTCCCAGTGGCTCCTAAATTGTAGGTATTGGTCTAGGAGGCTCCTAAACTTATGCATGCAAGTGCAATCAATGGCAGTAGGCCTCAATTAGTGTTCCCCACAATTTAGTAACTAAAAACATGTGCCCCAAATAGGCCAAGTGGACCCAATGGTGCTAGTGACTAAAATAGACTGGATGGACTCCTGATTTAGGCATGACTCCTGATTTAGACATATGACCAAATTGGATAAGGGAGGATTAATAATCCTAATACCCCCCCTGAATGCTAACTTGGACAATATGTGGGCCTTGGTAACTAAGACCATAGGTCACCCATTACATCAAGTAAAATAAAGTAATTGCTTAATAGAAGGAGATGGGGAAAAAACCACATGGGAAAAAATCCCCCCCTCTATCTAAGCAGGTAGAATCAGGTCTCAAGTTTGAAAAACTTGAAAATATGTTGTTGTAATCTTCATCTCTGTGAGGTAGCGAAGCAGCATACATGGTGTGTTGTGCACAGGTATTCTGGGGCCTGGCATGTAGACTTCTCCTTCTTCTCCAAAAATGATGATGGAAGGAAGGAGGAATGTAACATTTGTCTCTTGCTGGATGAAGAGGTGTATGATCATATCCATTCTTCTGAATGTAGTGAGACTGAGGCCTTGCCATATAGCATCTTACAGGGAGTCTATTGCATCTCTCTGAAGGAGGTAATATTGCATGGTATAACGCAAGTGTCTTTCCTTTTTGAGTGTCAGGTGAGTTTCCAATTATCTTCCTAGCTTCCAGTTTGGAAGTAGGGACTGAATCTAGATCTGAGTCACCCTAAATCTCAATCTCATAAACTGATAAAGATGGATCTGTAATACTAGTAGAAGCTGCAAAAGAAGTAGATGCAATGATTTTACCTTCCCTTGCAAGTGGCTGCTGAGAGTGCACTGGTTCTGAAGGAGGCATGAAATGTGAGAACTCATATGATTTTGAAGCATGATTTGCAATACCCTTCGCAATGATGTTCCCAGTAGAGATATATGTGATCTCCATTGAGTCAGGAGAAAAGATCACTCGCTTTGGAGATCCAGTATGGGTCATCTGATAGATAGATAACATGTTTGAAGCTAGGGAGGGAAGAAATAGCACTTCTTTGAACCTTACATATTTAAGCTTGAAAAAGCCCTTCCCTTTTGTTTTGACTTTACTGTTATTTCCCATTTGAATACTAGGACCATCAAAGGACTGAAAAGAAGAGAATGATTCTCTGGATGCATCCATATGGTTGGAAGCTCCAAAATCAATGAGGAATACATGTGCTGATGAGCAGAAAGCCTTCAGTGCATGGCCTTTCCTTTGGTATTCTTCATATTATTCTTCAGAGTCATCCTTCCTTGTGCTAGCAGGTGCAGAAATGTTATGTTTCCTCAAAATAAGAGCCATTTCATCAAGTTGTCTTCTCATACAGGAGCTTTCTGAATGAAATCCCTTTCAATAGTAAGTGTAATTACGGACCTGAAGAAGCTACGTGGGAGCTGGAGGATGCCATGTGATTGGCACATCCATTTTTGTTCCAACTTGTAGAACACTGAGGTGGTACCAGTGTAGCATTTTGTTCAAATTTTGTAAAAGCACTGAGCACAGTGCTATTGAAGGGGGAGGGGAATGTAATACCTCGGTTTTAACCAAGGTTACATTAAAAATACATGATACGTATATTGTAAATAATCTTGGTGCGGAGCTAAAGGCCAAGGCCCCACCATCGATTTGGTTATGCCGTGTTTCTATTTTGGAAATGGTCACCGATGGATATTGGGACATACGGCATATAATTAATTGTGGCATCATGTAAACACGCATTTTAATTAAATAACCCAACCAGCTATGTTCACAGCAATTAAAATGAGAAGGGGCATGATTCTGAAGGATAAGGAAAGGGGAATGTTGGGCATTGAGTCATGGGGGAAATCCATGTGTCACCACCACCCTTAATTATTCCATTGTTAGTTGGAGTGACGATTAGCTGGTAGGAAAACCACGCCCATGCCCACGCCCACTCACACTCTCCCCACGATGCATCTGTTGGTCTGTCCACTCACCAGATCGCAAGTCTGTTCGTCTCCTCTCAGGTGAGATGAGTTAAAAGGTTCCACATTCCATTGTAGGGGGGTTCGGTTCCTTTTCTGCCTCACCGATTGTTGGCTTGCGAGCCTGCTAACTCTTCCTCTGCCTCACGGATCTGATGGCTGTGGATTGATTCTTTACTGGGATTCACGTAGATTTTTGTGTCTTTTTCCATGTTTATCAGACAACATATTGTCCTGTTATTTCCATTGTTGAAATTGTGGTTGTAATTGCGTCCATAGTTCTGTGGGTTGCGTTTTGTCTCTCACGCAAAGATTGGAAGTCTGGTATTTTCCATTCCCGATCTATGTGAGATTTCCCAGCGATTGCAGTGGGATTTGTGTGCTGTGGGTTCCTAGTTGTATTGGGCTACTATTTTCCCATGATTTGCTTGGTTGTATTTTCCCTTTTATGGTGGTATCTGTTGAGGATTGTTGTGAGTAACTGCATTCTGTCCGACTGTGTTTCTCCCCTGTAAAAGCTTGAATATCTGTTTGACTGCTTGCATGTAGTGGTTTTGTCCTCGGACTGCATTGGAGTGTTGAATGAGGGCTTGAGGTGCTTGATAAACCTGGTGGATTGAGAACCACACAGACAGAGCTATTGAGCTGGCTTTCTTCTCCACAACCCCTGAATAGAACTAGAAGGAAGATCAGGGTCTGAGGGACTGCGTTGTAGAGAAAGGGATGATTTCCTTGTGTTGGGTGTGTGTGGGTGTTCTAGAAGCCAGGATGGTTCTAGTGTCAGTGTCTGTAGCTCTCCAATGAGCTCATTAGCTTAGCATTAGCCTTACCCAGCTCCTGGATGGCCTGATAAACCCAACTTTGTTGGCTTGGCTGATCTGTTGTTCGCCTGATAAACCTAATTGTGTTGGCTTGGCTGAACTGTGTACCCTAGTGGTGTTGTTATCCTTGGCTATGTGCAAGCCTGTTAGTTCCTTATTCCTTGGGGAATCATGCTTGGCTTGGGGGTGGAAGCATTGCTGAGAGATTAAGGAGCACGCAGGCCTATGGTTGGGTGGAACGTTGCAGCGACGTAGCTGGTTGCGGAACAAGCTCTTTATAAGATAAGTATTCTTGTCTAACTTGTGTCTGCAATCATATTTTCCTTTGATGAATGATGATATATATGTTAAATGTTGATCTGTATATGCATGAAGTGTTGATTGATATGTTTTTCTTCCGTTGTGTATAATGAATTATTATGCTTCATAATATGTTTTATGATCTAAAGTATGATGCTTCAACACTATATGTATGCATGTTCATGTTCATGGGGCTAGACGCCTGGATGATTTGACGTATAGTAGCATCCTCTTCGCCGGTCGAAGGGTCAAGGACATTACAGTGTGGTATCAGAGCTCTGGTTGCAACATGGGCCTGAATGGGCCATGACAGATCAGATAGCAGAAGCAGGTTTCCTTCTGACCAGCAACAATCAGAAAATTGTGACAGAAAAACCTCAACTTCAGAAATTTTTCTAAGTGTCAGGATCATCAGCCCATTGGAAAAATTAGTGACAAGTTCTTCCGATGCAGCGAAGCACTTAGTAGGAAGGCCACCTGATGGATAGTTGATCCGATGGTCGATGCGGTGAAAGACCATGGAGGAAAAATTTCGGAAAAATTTTAAGTGTTTGGTCATCGGCACATTAGGACACTTAGATGGACGGATCATTGAGGCTTAGCTGATTGAGCACCGCCGTTGCGGATGGCTAGGCCACTATGGTCTCGACGGATAGTTGATCCGACTGCCGATGGCACAGAAAGTTCAAAAAATTTTCTAAGTGACGAAAACATCAATCATCGGAGGAAGATAGTGGTTTGTACATCCACCATTGCAGAAGCCTAGAGCCCTAGTATTTTGACAGGGAGAAGCTCCGACTACCGATGTCGGTCGAAATCATGTCTCATTTTTCCGATCGAAAAGCATTAGCAGATTGGACCGCCGATCGAAAAAGGATCGAAGATGATGAGCCGTCGTTGTGGCTGCTGATAGAACTAACATGTTGATGCTTTAGTCTTCCACTCGCCAATGCCGAGGTGTTAGTGGATTGTGGCGGCGAACGATAGGGGAGATGGAGCCGACAAAGTCAATGGAAGATATAGAGAGTTTTTGCCGATAGATAACAAACATATCAGCGGAAAAGAAGCGATCGTTGAACCGATGGCGCGGAGAGAAGGAAGACTGAAAAGAGAAAAATTTCAAATTTTTTTCTAAGGCATGGAATCATTGGCCATCGGCAATGGTTAGTTGATCACATCATCAATGATCAGATGATGCGGCCACCGAATAAAGTCTGTTGAACGGCCGCCGTTGCGGAGATCAAAAAGTCTAAATTGCATCTGAGCACTGATGTCATAGCTCCTAGGGGTTCCGATCACCGTTAGAATTACGGCTACGAAAGACTTAAGGAGATTGTGGTCCACCATTGTGGAAGCAGAAGGGGCTAACCGTTCGATGCGTAGGACACCCGACCACCGACAGAAGAAGAAAGTTCCAAAAAAATTTTTAAGAGTTGAAATCATCGACGGAAGTTGGTTGATGAGACCACCTATGGACATCAACAGAAATTAGTTAATCGAGCACCCGCCATTGCGGAAGCTGAGACAACTATCCTATCGTTGTATTAGTCTCTCGACTCATCGATGCCAAGGTGGTTAGTGTATAATGGTCCCGATAACCTACTACGGTGGAGCGAAGTGCTCGGGAGTACTAACACTGCAGAAGAGTTAGGGCTTATGGAAACCGCCGTTGCAGATGCTTAGAGGATTGAGTGTCTGATGCCACAGTAGGATGCCGTTTCGACCACCAACAAACTCTGGTCCACGGAAATTATAATGGGATTGTTGGCCACCGTTGCAGAATGATAGACCACTGCAGGCCCGATATGCGGAAAGAAGTAGACCAGCAACTCGCCAATAGATGACTGCGGAGACCGGAGGAAGATATTTTTCCGCCGTTGCGGAAGTTCAAACGACTATGCACCCGATGAACAGTTAACTTACTCATTGATACAGTGGAAGAACTTAGAATTCTCAACCACCGAAACTCCCGATGAGCACTAGTTGACATTGCTGATCGGAAGTCTAGACGTTTGCCTGCAGAGACCGAAGTAAGAACACTTTTCGCCGTTGCGGATGCTCAAGAGACTATGCACCCAATCAACAGATGGTTTGCTCACCGATACAGAGCAGGAGTTTAGTCATTTTACCCACCGAAACCCCGGAAAGGAATAAAACAACAAGCCGTCAATGAACAAACAATTTTTTGTCGATGTAGATCGGAGGCGTAGTTGTTTTGACCACCGTGGAATCGAAAGAATAGCTGGGATGAGGTCCGATTAGGGCCTAAGGAAATTTGGGTTTTTAGAAGGGATTTCTCAGCAATTTTTTGAATAGTTTTCAGCCGGTTTTTAGCAGATTTCAGCAGATTATCAGCGGTCACAGGGCTAAAAATAAATAGGGAAAATTCTGTGTTTTAGCATAATTGTTGTTTTATGAAATTTCTAGAAGAAAAAGGTAAGTAGTTCTGATTTATATTAATGTATGCATCTAACAGTTTGCTACTAACACATTTGGAGAACTATAGATAATCTCCAAGAGTAGTACTCCAGAAAGAACAGTGTGGTAAAGCAAGAGGTGGTTCAGTCATGAGAACCCATGATGGGTATGATGCTCGGGATTCTTACGAGCGAGCAGAAGATGCCATGGGAGAAAATGTTCGTAATGGAAATTAGGACATAGAGTCTAATGGAAGGAGATTCCAGGGGACATCGTCCGAGGTTGCAGCCACCATGAGAAATTTGGTTAAATCATAGGAAGAGCAGCATCAGTTGAATGCTGCTATATTGCAGAGTTTGACAGATTTACAGAAAAAGATAGATTCTGGACGAGGTACATCAAGACCAGAAGGCAGTAAGAGCAGCACTAGGAGAAGAATAAGGACTTCCAGTGGATCATCTGACTCTGAAGAATCCAGTGGAGATACAAGTTCATCTTCTCATAAAAGGAAAAGAAGAAGGCACCATAGGGATTGCTCTCGAGATGAATTTACGAAAGCTAAACCTCCTACATTTGATGGTGAGATAAAGACGGGACAAGAAGCTGAAGCTTGGCTTCTTGGGATCAAGAAGTACTTTCAGGTGCAGGATTATTCAGGAAAGATGAAGGCACAAGTTTCCATATTCAATCTGAATGGAAGGGCATCCATTTGGTGGGAACACTTCAAGCAGGTAAAGAACATCAGTGAAAGGAAACTGAAGTGGAAACAGTTCAAGAAGTATTTGAGGCAGAAATACCTTTCTGATAGGTATTATGATGACAAGATCAAGGAGTTCCATGAGTTGAGATTGGGATAGCAAACCATGGATGAATATGCAAATAAATTCTTGGAATTGTTGAGGTATGTTTGGTACATCAAATATGAAAAAGGAAAAATCCAGCGGTTTCTAAGTGGATTGCCTCAAGCCTACAAAGATAGAATTGAGTTCTATGAGCCAAGAACTCTCGAAGAAGTAATAAGAAAGGCTAAATATTGCTATAAGCAAAGCAAAGGTAAACCTGATTACCATAAGGCATGGAAGGACAAGAAGAATGAAAAGTTTGACCAAAGAAAGAAAGGTTTCAAACCTTCTAGATTCAGGAATCAGCAAAAGCAGCCATCCCAAGCTGCAAATAATCCCGTTGGAGTGACAGGTGGAAAGCCTAAAGAGCCACAACAGAATAAAGGTCCACTCAAATGTTGGAAATGTGAAGGACCTCACTTGCGCAGATATTTTCCCCTCGATAATGAAAGTGCAAGGCCAACTTATAACATTCAGGGAGTAGAAACAATGGGTCAAGTAGTAGGGGCAGTCCCTATAATTTATGCAGCACTAGAGGATCGCCAGGCAGATCATAAGTCAACTGTGGTTGAAGTTGCAGGTAAGATTGTTGAACAATCTGTTTCTATTTTGATTGACCCTGGTTCTACTCACAGTTATATCACTCCTAGGGTAGTGGAGAGTTGTGCTTTTAAGAAGGTAAAGCATACAAAATCTTGGTTAGTTCAGCTAGCCACTGGGACTAAGAGAAAAGTCAGTGACATGGTAGAGAAATGCCCATTGGTCATGAATGGATTGAACACTTGTGTAGATATGAATGTTCTACCGCTTGGTTCCTATGATGTTCTCATTGGAATGGATTGGTTAGAAGCTCACATAGTGAAGCTTGACTGCTATAACAAGACTTTTGAATGCACAGATGAAGAAGGAAACCCAGTAGTTGTGAAGGGTATTCCAAAGGTAATTTCAATAAGGCGAGTTTCAACAATGCAGTTGAATAAGTTCTATAGGAAAGACTGCCAGCTGTATGTAGCTCATATTTTGGAACCAATAGGAGATGAAACTCCTAGGTTGGAGGACTATCAAGTGCTACAGGAATTCAAGGATGTATTCCCTGATGAGATTCCAGGACTTCCTCCAAAGAGGGACATTGATTTCACCATTGAACTTGTGCCAGGAGCAGCACCAGTGTCCAAGACACCCTACACGATGAGTACACCAGAGATGCTAGAGTTGAAGATGCAACTGCAAGAGTTGTTGGAAAAGAAGTATATCCAACCAAGTGTGTCTCCATGGGGAGCACTGGTTCTGTTTGTGAAGAAGAAAGATGGTACACTCAGGTTATGTATTGATTATAGATAGTTGAACAAGGTTACTGTGAAGAATAAATATCCTTTGCCTATGATTGATGACCTCTTTGATCAAATGAGAGGAGCAAAGGTATTTTCCAAGATTGACTTGAGGTCTAGTTACCATCAGGTGAGAATCAAGGACGAAGACATTCATAAGACAGCCTTCAGGACAAGGTATGGGCATTATGAGTTTGTAGTGGTACCATTTGGTCTCACAAATGCATCGGCTACATTTATGTGCCTTATGAATAGTGTCTTCAGCAAGTATTTGGACAAGTTTGTTCTTGGTTTCCTTGATGGCATTCTTGTTTATTCTCAGAATTAGAAAGAACATGAAGAGCATTTGAGACTAACATTGCAAGTGCTCAGGGAACATCAGCTGTATGCAAAACTAAGCAAGTGTGACTTCTACAGGGATAGAATTCAGTATTTGGGTCACATTATCTCAGAAGAGGGTATATCAGTAGACCCTGAAAAGATTGAAGCCATTATGAATTGGCCTACTCCAAGAAATGTGACAGATGTAAGATCTTTTATGGGACTTGTAGGATACTACATGAGATTCATTGAAGGATTTTCCAAGGGTGTACATGCCATCACTTCTTTGCAAAAGAAGGGGATAAAGTTTGAATGGACTTAGAAGTGTGAAGAAAGCTTCCAGCAGTTGAAGGATCTTCTCACCAGTGAGCCAGTGTTGAAGGTTGCAGATCCAGAGAAAGATTTTGTGGTATGTACCGATGCATGCGGACAAGGGCTTGGAGGAGTCCTTATGCAGGACAACCACGTAATATGTTATGAGTCGAGAAAACTGAAGGAGCATGAGAAGAACTATGCCACTCATGATCTAGAGCTTGCAGCCATAGTACATGCTCTCAAGATGTGGATACATTACTTGATGGGTAGAAGATTTGAACTCAGAACATATCACTGTGGACTAAAGTATTTGTTTGATCAGCCTACTCTGAATGCTAGGCAAGCGCGATGGCTGGAATTTTTATGTGAGTTTGATTTTGAAATCAAGAACATAAAAGGAAAAGAAAATAATGTAGTTGATGCACTCAACAGGAAGGTACAGGAAATGCATGTGGCATCTCTTAGTATTTTCCAATCAGAATTGAGGCAGCAGATTGTTAATCATGTTGTCGGAGATGAATTGTATGAGCAAGTAAAAGACAAATCGCAGCAACAAAGTCTTGAGAAGATGTATGAGGGATATAAATTGGAATAAGATGGACTTCTCACCTTTAAGGGAAGAGTTTATATTCTGAATGTAGCAGATTTGAGGAGAGTTGTTATGGATGAAATCCATCAAGCTCCGTATTCTAGTCACCCAGGATATCAGAAGACAATTGCTACAGCTAGAAAGCAGTACTTTTGGCTAGGTATGAAAAAGGACATGGCTGAATACATTTCAAGGTGCATGAAATGTCAACAAGTAAAGGTTGAGCATCAACATCCAGCAGGTTTGTTGCAGCCTTTGCCAGTTCCGGAATGGAAATGGGAAGTTATTTCCATGGATTTTATTACAGGATTGCCGATGACTTGGAGACAACATGATTCCATCATGGTTGTAGTAGACAAGTTGAAAAGGGCAGTACATTTTATACCAGTGAAGTCTACGCATAAGACTGATGACATTGCCAAGATATTCATGAAGGAGATTTTCAAATTGCATGGATTGCCGAAGGCAATAGTCTCTGACATAGATGTCAAGTTCACTTCCAATTTTTGGAAAGGATTGTTTGCATATTTGTGTACAAAGATAAACTTCAGCACTTCCTACCATCCTCAAACAGATGGGCAGACAGAAAGAGTTAACCAGGTGCTTGAAGATATGCTTCGCATGTATGTGATGGACAAACCAACTAGGTGGGAATATTACTTGCACTTGGTAGAGTTTGCTTGCAACAATGGATAGCAGGCGTCCTTGGGGATGAGTCCATAGGAAGCTTTCTATGGCAGAAGGTGCAGGACACCAGTGACTTGGGACAACCCAGTGAACAGAGTTGTGCTTGGACCAGAATTGCTTGAGGAAATGGAGCAAGAGGTTGTAAAGATCAGACAGAATCTGAAAGCAGCACAGGACAGACAGAAAAGCTATGCATACAAGCATAAGGTGAACAGAGAGTTTAGTGTTGGGGATCATGTTTACCTCAGAGTGAAAGCAAAGAAAAGTTCCTTGAATCTTGGAAGTTGTGTCAAGCTGTCACCTAGATATTGTGGGTCGTTTGAAGTGCTTGAAAGAATAGGGCATGTTGCATATAGAATTGCATTGCCTACTAGTACTAGAGCTCATAATATTTTTCATGTTTATTTGCTTAAGAAATATGTACATGATCCTAACCATGTGATAAATTGGGATGTGATCAGGTGGAACCCAAGGGAGAGTTCCAAATCGAGCCAATGCGCATCCTCAACAGGAAGGTCACAACGCTCCGGAACCAAGCCATAGGGCAAGTAAAGGTGCAATGGGAGCATTACGGACCTAAAGAAGCTACGTGGGAGCTGGAGGATGCCATGCGATTGGCACATCCATTTTTGTTCAATCCTACGGAACACTGAGGCGGTACCAGTGTAGCATTTTGTTCAAATTTTGTAAAAGCACTAAGGATAGTGCTATTGAAGGGGGAGGGGAATGTAATACCACGGTTTTAACCCTGCTGACATTAAAAATACATGATACATATATTGTAAATAATATTGGTGCGGAGCTAAAGGCCAAGGCCCCACCATTGATTTGGTTATGTTTTGTTTCTGTTTTGGGAATGGTCACCGATGGATATCAGGACATACGACATATATTTAATTGTTGCATCTTGTAGACACACATTTTAATTAAATAACCCAACCAGCTATGTTTGCGGCAACTAAAATGAGAAGGGGCATGATTCTGAAGGATAAGGAAAGGGGAAAGTTGGGCATTGAGTCATGGGGGAAATCCATGTGTCACCACCACCCTTAATTATTCCATTGTTAGTTGGAGTGGCGATTGGATGGCAGGAAAACCACCACCACGCCCACGCCCGCTCACACTCTCCCCACGATGCATCTGTTGGTCTGTCCACTTACCAGATCACAAGTCTGTTCGTCTCCTCTCAGGTGAGTTGAGTTAAAAGGTTCCACATTCCATTGCAGGGGGTTCGGTTCCTTTTCTACCTCACCGATTGCTGGCTTGCGAGCCTGCTAACTCTTCCTCTGCCTCATGGATCTGATGGCTGCAGATTGATTCTTTACTGGGATTCACGCAGCGTTTTGTGTATTTTTCCATGTTTATCAGACATCGTATTGTCCTGTTATTTCCATCGTTGAAATTGTGGCTGTAATTGCGTCCATAGTTCGGTGGGTTGCGTTTTGTCTCTCACGCAGAGATTGGAAGTCTGGTATTTTCCATTCCCGGTCTGTGTGAGCTTTCCCAGCAATTGCGGTGGGATTTGTGTGTTGTGGGTTCATAGTTGTACTGGGCTACTGTTTGCCCATGATTTGCTTGGTTGTATTTTCCTTTTTTATGGTGGTATTGGTTGAGGATTGTTGTGAGTACCTGCATTCTGTCCGACTGTGTTTCTCCCCTATAAAAGCTTGAATAGCTGTTTGACTGCTTGCATGCAATGGTTTTGTCCTCGGACTGCATTGGAGTGGTGAATGAGGGCATGAGGTGCTTGATAAACCTGGTGGATTGAGAACCACACAAACAGAGCTACTAAGCTGGATTTCTTCTCCACAACCCCTACATAGCACTAGAAGGGAGATCAGGGTCTGAGAGACTGCGTTATAGAGAAAGGGTTGATTTCCTTGTGTTGGGTGTGTGTGGGTGTTTGTAGCTCTCCAATGAGCTCGCCAGCTTAGCATTAGCCTTTCCCAGCTCCTGGATGGCCTGATAAACCCAACTTTGTTGGCTTAGTTGATCTGGTGTTCGCTTGATAAATCCAACTGTGTTGGCTTGGATGAACTGTGTACCCTAGTGGTGTTGTTATCCTTGGATACGTGTAAGCCTGTTAGTTCCTTATTCCTTGGGGAATCATGCCCGGCTCGGGGGTGGTAGCGTTGCTGAGATATTAAGGAGCACGCGGGCCTATGGTTGGGTGGAACGTTGTAGCGATGTAGCTGGTTGCGGAACAAGCTCTTTATAAGATAAGTATTCTTGCCTAACTTGTGTCTGCAATCATATTTACCTTTGATGAATGATTATATATATGTTAAATGTTGATCTGTATATGCATGAAGTGTTGATTGATATGTTTTGCTTTCGTTGTGTATAATGAATGATTATGCTTCGTAATATGTTTTATGATTTAAAGTATCATGCTTCAGCACTATATGTATGCATGTTCATGTTCATGGGGCTAGACACTCGGATGATTTGACATGTAGTAGCGTCCTCTTCGCTAGTCGGAGGGTCAGGGACATTACAGTAAGAGCAGAGGACCTTGCCTTTGTGTAGCTAGGGTTTTACCCCTAGCTTGTGCGAATGAGCACCTACTAAGGAGAATGGATTCCTTAGTAGCAGTTCAATAATATGTGAAATAAAAGATGCTAAACAGTAATAAAAATTAATCTAAACATGTTCATGAAGCAAAACAGCAAAAAGTAAAGAATGATTTTTTATTGATCTGACCTCCAATGTGGAGGACGTTGGTGAAGCCCGTTGCGCCAATCCGAGTAGGTGGCTCCGAGCTCCAAGCTGTTCCTTCTCTTTCTCCAATGGTGGAAATGGGCCAAAAGGGGCTCTCAATGGTGGAAGTAGCTCAAGGATGAGCTAGGGTTTCAAGAGCAATTTTGGCAGAGGCAGGATACTTGTGATTGTGGATCTGAAATAAGGGGTCTCCATCACTTATTTATAGTGGTGGAGTGCCGGTTTAGGGTTAGGGTTTCAGCTGTTTAGGGTTTCAGCTGTTTAGGGTTTTTTCCTCCTTTTCCTCATTATTTTATATTTTTTCTTCCTTTTTGGAGATTTTTGTTTTTTTGGAGGAATTTTGGATATTTTTGGAGAAAAAGAGGGTTTTATGACCTTTTGGAGGCATTTTAAGCCTTTTGGAGGCTTTTTAGATGGTTTTATTGGTTTTTGATGGAAATATGGTAGGAAAATGGACAAATGAGCCATGGAGTGGGGTACATGAGGTAGTGAACCTTTTTTGGGTGTTAACAGATTGCCCCCTGATGTGTGAGGGCAGGAGCTCATCGTATGGCCGATGGACATCATAAGTCATATTTGTTTTTCCTGGGGTGTGGAGAAGAGAAGGAACCAACTGAAGCCCAGAACATCGATCTTGAACCAACTGCAAGGACTGAAAAGTACATAACCTCAATAATGGATGAGGAATCATTTGATCATCTGGATGAGGCGGGCATTCCCATGCTCGTTCTTTTTAAAAATAACTGTGAGGCCCGAAAAGGGGGACCTGTAGGATACATAGAAATCCACTGTGTATATCATAAGGGTCCAGAAGGGACACAAATCTGGAACATACTACTGGGCTGACCATGTCTGAGCTGAACAACTGATGCACTGGAATGACAGCAGTGCTACTGAATGTGGTTCCAAAGGAATTAATGAGCTGCTGGATCAAAGTGACAGCGGTCATACTTGAAATGGTACACTGATATGGAACTGAACTGGGTACTCAAGGAAGCATGGAACTGGATGGCTTCCGAATACAATCTCCAACGCAGCCCGGACATCCACGGGAATATATAACTGGTCGTTCCAAAGTGACTCACCAATGTGCTAGAGTCGGGGGAAATCTGGGGTCTTCGACACATAATGGAAAGGATATACATCCTGCGCGATTCTCAACGATGCGATTAAGGTGCTGAAGTTGAGCATGTGAGAAACAACTATTCGGAGAGGCAATGACGACTCCTCCCAAAATGGTCTGTAGGAACTCACCACAGATGGTGATGGGTCCAAGGCACAGGGGCCTCTAGGTCTATCCTCTGGAATAGAGGGGCTGTCGTCGACAGAGGGAGACCTGCACCTATCAAGGCAATGATGTTTCCTTGACAGGAGCGTGAGGTGACAAAACCGAACTATGATAGTACTGATGGCAGGAGTGATAAACTAGGGGGAATAACTGGGAAAGTAGAGCGGGTGGACTCAAACTTCCTTTGTTCAGAGTATGATGGCAGGGATGATCGGGCAGCATATGAGACTCACTGGTGGTAAAGGGATCATAGCGGTATACGATCTGAGGGTGAATGGGCTAAGGGAGACTCAAGCTATGGTAAAATGGCAGGATATTGCAGAATACTCTGAACGAAGGCGACCTGATTGGAGGTGCTGCCGAGAGGATTGATCATAGCGCTAAGAAGCACGAGGGGACTTCTTCATGGGTTAGGGAACTAGAAGAAGTGTGGATATAAAATGGTACTGTCATGTGGATTTTACGAGCCCAGGACAGTTCATGCTCGTGGTTGCTTTCAATTTTAAGGAGTCTGAAAGCAAATAAGAAGACTCTGAAGTAATAGAATGGTACTGTCGTGTGGATTTTACGAGCCCAGGACAGTACATGCTCGTGGTTGCTTTCAATTTTAAGGAGTCTAAAAGCAATAAGAAGACTCTGAATTAATGGAATGGTACTGTCGTGTGGATTTTACGAGCCCAGGATAGTGCATGCTCGTGGTTGCTTTCAATTTTAAGGAGCCTGAAAGCAAATAAGAAGACTCTGAATTAATGGCCAGGCAAGGAGGAAGTGTTCAATTAAGGAATATTTATGATGACCAGGACTGAGGGTGGGGGGGAACACTGGTGGGCCTCCTTGCAGGGTGAATGAATGGTGGCAAAATAATGAAACATTTGCAGTATGACAGGAGTGGATGGCTCATGTAAAAAGTATGGAACAATCTGATGGCGGCTGATGTGGCGCGTACATTGAGGCAGCAAGATGTCGGGACACAATGTTGAAATTGTACCAAGTGAGAGCGAGAAATGATCTCAAGCATCATCACAAGCTCAGAAAAATGAATCCAACGATATAAAAAGTGTTAAAAACGGAGAGCAGCCGAAGTGGCGCGCAAACCGAGGTGACTAGCGGTGTCTAAAAAATGGGCAAAAAATGACGTAGAAAAAATAATGCAATGAGGTGACCATCATGACGGTCTCGTCGTGCTGATTCCAATGGTGGAAACGGTTCGGAGAATGGACTCCGTATGGGTTCAGAATGGCCAAAACAAGAAAAAGGTCAACGTGCTATAAATAGTAAGTGGGACGCTGTTTCTGACGAACGGGGGGTACATCAGGCCATGTGTCGATGTGGTGCTCTATAATGGCAGGGTCAAAACCGGGCATTTCGGTATAGGACCAGGCAAAGACATCACGGAATTCTCTGAAGAGTTTTTTGTATTCCTCAATCTCTTGTTCACTGCAAGAGGCTCCTAAAGTGATGAGTTCGGGGGTGCTTCCTGGGGCCGCGATATCAATTTGGATGACAGGTGAGATGTTGGCCATGTTACCCTCTTCGAAGGCGTCAGGAGCAGGAATAGGGTCCTTGAACCAGTCGATTTTGTGGGGAAGGAAGTCTTTGGATTCAACGGCAAATTGGGTAGTAGTGTTAGAGAAGGATACCTCTGGGAGGAAGTAGGAACGATGGTGCATGTCATCCCAGGGATAATCCGGGGCAGTGAGAGCCTCGAGAATCTCCTCATCAGTACGGAATGTTTGTGTCCTCAAGTCGGTTGATGAGGGAGTATTGACGGAAGAGATCATATATATGGTATTAACCTCTTCGGAAGAGGAAGAGACCGGGGGGTGGATTTCCTCAATGGTGAGTGGTGCTGTCTCAAGATCCAGATTGTTCATCTCAAAGAGAGCTGCTCTGTACTCGGGGAGATCGGGACAGTGATGTGAGTAATGCCCGTAAACACCGCATAGGGCATAGGAGTGGTTAGTGCGCAGGGATTTGTCACGAGGCTTAGGGGTTGAATCTAGATGGACAACCGGGATAGTGGGGTCGTCGTCAAGCATTTGCATGTATTCCTGTAACGCCGGTAACTGAGGACATAGGTGAGTCGCATGGCCCAACTCATCGCACAGCGCGCATTTGGGAGGAGCACGAAACACAGGGGGGTTTTTTACTGTCTTAGGAGGTGGGACAACAGTGTAAGGTTGGGGGCCTCTGCCCCCAGTGGGTTTGGTAAGAGGGGGGGGTTCACAGAGGACGACGGGGTAGCGACACCGAGAGGTGGTTGACTAGTAGTGACAATGGGTTGCACCGGTTGCAGGACGACATCTGGTGTCGGCGGGGGAACGGGAGGCGAAAGATACCAAACGGGTAATCCTAAGGTTAACCCAGGGAGGCTGAGGGTAGCCATGACCGGGGCGTTAACTACTCCTGAGGGAGGAAAGAGGAAAGGAATGGTATGGATGGGTGTAGCACCAATGTGACTAGGTACCAAAGGGGGTTTAGGAAACAAGGGTGGTTGATTAGTAGGAGTTCGCGTATTATGGGACAGGGTACATATGGCTTCAGAGGTGGAGCCATATGGTTGGGTGTTCACTACGCCTTGGGTTGGTAAGGGGTTTTGCAGCACCAAAGGTGGCTGCTGAGGTTGTGGGGGGTTGGGTGGTGCTTGAGGAGCCGCCTGCCCTTGGCGGCGGGAATCTTCAGCCCAAAGTTGCCGAACGCGCTCCATGTGGGGGCAAAAATGTGTGTAGTGGCCATAGACCTCGCAAATAGAACAAGGATAGTTTGTTCACAAATTGGGGTTTTTAGCCTACATAGGCGGGCGATCAGGGTTTTGGTTTGCAGGGGCCGCATTATTATCAGGGGGATTATGAGGCTGACCAGCTTGGTTGGTAGGTTGGTTGTTCCCACGATTTCGGCCTCTGCCACGGTTTTGTTGGCCCTGGTTGCGTTGGTTGTTCTGGTTTTGCTGCGGGTTTTGTTGAGCGTAAACTTGCCCTTTGACAGTAGGTGGATTCTGAGGTTGCGCAGGGGCTGGAGCAGGCTGCGGCAGATGATATGTAGGTGGAGGCTGCGCAGGTGCAGCAACCTGAGGGGGTTGCTGATAGTGTTGTGGAGCGGGTTGTGGGTTTGCCACATGGGTTGCCTGTGGCGGGTAATAATGAGGTTGGGCTTGTGACAGTGCATGAGCTGGTGTAGCCTGCTGGTGATAGTAAGGCTGAGGTGCGACCGGGGGGGCGTAAGCGGGAGTCATATGACCGAAACACTAAGGTGGACATGAGGGTCCATGGGAATGGTTGTGATGTGTCATGGGAGCATACGGGTTGGTTGCTCCAGACTGTGAGGTAGCCCGCGAAGGGTCAGGGCCAGGGGTAGGACGGGCTATGGAAAATGGTTGAGGCTGTGAAGAGACACGACCAATGATGCCGTCGGCAGCGTGGGATGCCCCCGGCGCATCGTGCTGGGAGGAATTGTCGCTAGGGGCGTCAGGTATAATGGTATAGAGATAACCTGACTGGGCGTAAATGAGATCGAATTGCTGGGCCTTAAGGATGGCCTCTTCTTCAGAATGGGGTCGTTCGGATGCTACATCCTTAGCAATGATAGGAAGGAGGGATTTGAGGAACCAGTCTAGGAAGATCTGGTCGTCTAACTTGATCTTGCATAAACTACGGCGTCGACGCCATTCATGAATGTGGTCCATGATGTGGGTAGCCGTGTTTTGTCTGCATGATAGTAGGATCTCAACACCTGTGTCATAGCGGACAGGTAACTGGAAGAACTGCAGGAAGGTCGAGGCAAGGGAAGTAAAGGTGGCATGGGTTCCATGGGGTTGTTCGATATACCACTTGGTAGCAGAGCCAGTGAAAGTGCGCTGTAATAAACAGAGGCGAATAGAGTCATCTACTGTGGAGTTGGAGGAACACCATAGATGGAAGGACATGATATGGTTTTGTGGGTCCTCACTTGCCTTGCCCTCGAACTTAGGGATGTCAGAGGTGAGCTTGGTGGGCATGTGAGGCCACGCAGGGTCGTGTCGGATGGGGTCATTAGTTAATCTGGCTAGGTCAGGCAGGTTGAGGCTAGCCATGAATGGCAAACTGGACGAAGAATGTGACATGGTAGTGGGTTGTATTAAGTTGGGGCTGATGCCCCCAAGTGGAGGGGTAAAGTGAGGGAGGTTGTCCCCAGGTGGGGGAACTAAGGTGGTATAGGACGGACCTGCGCCACCATGGGTGGTATGAGTCACTGATGGAGTGAGAATAGGTATTCCTGCTGCGGGAATAGGTGCCGTGAGGGGAACGGTAAATGGGGACCCCATGGAGGGCATACCCATAGCAGGTGTGGTAACTGGTGTAGTGGTGGATGTGCCACCAATGGTCCCGACCAAGATGGGAGTGGGAGTCACGCCAGCCATGGGGCTAGTAGGGGCAGTGTAAAGGGGGTTCTCAGACTCTGGCTCAAAATCAGAGGTAAAATAAGGGGCGTCAGTATCTGGTGACGGAGCCCTATGCCACTGACGAGTGGAGTCAAGTGACAAGGCTCGAGATCTATGATAAGTGGTATCAAGTGATGATGATCTGTGTCAAGGACGGGTGGTGTCAAGTGAACCGTGATGTGGGGGCTCGCCTCTGAGGCGCCGAGAATGTCTCGGGGACTCAATGGTGACAAATGGTGTCAAATCTCTGTGGGTTGAGGTAACTACAAAATAGCTC
>LPNX010716739.1:126029-149409 GCA_001517045.1 Pseudotsuga menziesii
CCAGTAATATTGAGCTAACAGTAATATTGAATTCAAAATTTAAAAATGCAAAATTTTCTGAAATAAGAATGCTGAAATTTTAAAAACAATGCTGTAAAAAGGTAACAGAAATAATGGTGCAGAAAAGGCTGTAGGGGAGGAGGGTTGTAGGTAGAACAGATGGCTGTGCAGATGCAGAAAATATTGCAGCAGAAAGCAGACCACGGGTTTGTGGTGAAAACATGCGGGCGGACCGCAGGTTTGAGGCAAAAACATGCGGGCGGACCGCGGGTTTGAGGCTAAAATAGGAGGGCGGACCGCGGGTTTGAGGCGAAAACAGGCGGGCGGACCGCGAGTTTGAGGCTAAAACAGGAGGGCGGACCGCGGGTTTGAGGCAAAAACATGCAGGCGGACCGCAGGTTTGAGGCTAAAACAGGAGGGCGGACCGCGGGTTTGAGGCAAAAACATGCAGGCGGACCGCAGGTTTGAGGCTAAAACAAGAGGGCGGACCGTGGGTTTGAGGCTAAAACAGGAGGGCGGACCGCGGGTTTGTGGAGAAAACAAGCGAGTGGACCGCGGGTTTGAGGGAAAAATACGCAGTTGGGTCGTGGGAAAAGGGCAGACAGGCGCGGTCAGGTCGCAGTGAAGGGGCTCAAAGGTGCGTCCGGGACGTAGGAAAATGGCCGACAGGTGCGGTCGGACCGTAGAAAACAGGCTGATTAGCCGCGTCCAGATCGCAGGAAAGGGCCTGAAAGACGCGGTCGGGACGCGACTGCGGAGGAAAAAATTGCGGTTTACGGCGGCTGAAAGCAATAGCCGAAAGGACAAAACGGGAAATAAAATAAAAGAAAAACCAGCAGAGTCGCCAAAACTGTAGCTAGGGTTTTACCCCTAGCTTGTGCGAATGAGCACCTACTAAGGAGAATGGATTCCTTAGTAGCAGTTCAATAATATGTGAAATAAAAGATGCTAAACAGTAATAAAAATTAATCTAAACATGTTCATGAAGCAAAACAGCAAAAAGTAAAGAATGATTTTTTATTGATCTGACCTCCAATGTGGAGGTTGGTGAAGCCCGTTGCGCTGATCCGATTAGGTGGCTCCGAGCTCCAAGCTGTTCCTTCTCTTTCTCCAATGGTGGAAATGGGCCAAAAGGGGCTCTCAATGGTGGAAGTAGCTCAAGGATGAGCTAGGGTTTCAAGAGCAATTTTGGCAGAGGCAGGATACTTGTGATTGTGGATCTGAAATAAGGGGTCTCCATCACTTATTTATAGTGGTGGAGTGCTGGTTTAGGGTTAGGGTTTCAGCTGTTTAGGGTTTTTTCCTCCTTTTCCTCATTATTTTATATTTTTTCTTCCTTTTTGGATATTTTTTCTTTTTTGGAGGAATTTTGGATATTTTTGGAGAAAAAGAGGGTTTTATGACCTTTTGGAGGCATTTTAAGCCTTTTGGAGGCTTTTTAGATGGTTTTATGGGTTTTTGATGGAAAAATGGTAGGAAAATGGACAAATGAGCCATGGAGTGGGGTAGATGAGGTAGTGAACCTTTTTTGGGTGTTAACACTTTGTCATTCTTCTTGCTTCTCTTCAAACCTAAAGGCTCCTTTGACTGCTCTTTCTTCACAGGAGACTCATCTCTTTGCTTCCCTTTGTCATTCGCTACCTTATCTCCTCTTGCAACCAGCGCTTGATCTTTGGAAGATCGAATGATCCCCATTTGGATCAATTTATCATTCTCAGAAGTGAGATATTGGATGAAGGCATCAAGAGTGGGCATCTTCCAATTTGGAGTAGTGAGCCTTACTGTTTGGAAGGTTGATACAAAGACTGAGTAATCTGCATTGAGCTTTGTAAGAATGGCAAGAATGAGTTGATCTTCATCCTTCTCCACTTTGCATTGCTTCAACTGATATATCAGGCTCTTGAACTTTGTGAAGAATTCATTCAGTGATTCGAAGTTGGATGGATTAAGAGTGATCAGATCATTTTCTAGCTGATGGACCCTCATCTCATCCTACTTATCAAATAAGGAGGCAAGCTTGTCCCAAATATCCTTGGGAGTCTTCAATCCTTGGATGTGGAATCGAAGATCTTGAGAGACTGAGGAGAATTAAGTATCCATGAGCTTCATCAAGCCTTTTCTAGTACTTTTTTTTGTCATGATTCAAAACTAGCACTACCTCTATTTCTTATGTGAGTCTGAAGAGCTTCCTAGTACGGAGCAGTACCTCTATGTCATCCTTCCACTGGTGATAGTTGAAGGGAGTGAGAGGCTCTACTGGATGAACCATTTTGAATGCAGTAAGAAGGACTGAGCTGATGTAGTGAATGCAGTGAGAAGAAAGGGCTACTTGTAGCGAATGCTGTGAGAAGAGCTGATAACCTGCAACACAATCAAACATACAAAGTAAGGTCGGCAGTCTGCACTTTTGGATTTTCCTTCACACCCAACATAGTTAAGCAAGCAAGATTGATCAACAATTTCCTAACTTGGGATATTAAGTGGTAAATTCTCCGCTTCTAGTGCAGTACTAGAAGGAGAAATTTTGCTAAAAAAAATGATCCACCTAAAGATCTGAGGAGGAGAGGTGTCTTGTCCACCGAGGCTCTGATACCCTATAAATTGAGAACATAGATCTATAGAAAACCACACAAACCACGAAATAGATCTCACAATTTACTCAGCAATTGAAGAATGAAACAGTGCAAAAATGGCTTACAACTGTGAATGCTTTCATTAATCAAAAGTAATTAGATAATAATTACAATGAAGTACAATGGCTAAATAGACACAAGCAATTTGAATCCACATGAGGAAATTCGAATTGATTACACTCTACTTGATTGTAGGTAACTAAGACCTTGTCTAAATCATTATCGGAGGACTCAATGGTTAACTGACCTTGTCTAAACCATAACCGGAGTTCATCGGAGTTCTAAAATACAACACAAGTGTTACATTCAGTGTTGACTAAAGCTAACTGACTATGGTAGGTGAGAAATGCGCCCCTCCTGCATGCATCCATGCAAACCTAGCGCTAACTGAATGTAGAGGGCTAGAACTGAATGTAACTCACTCCTAACTTAGATTGATTAGTCACCAACTCAACTAAATTGACCTTGGTTGGTTTCGACACTCCCAGTGGCTCCTAACTTGTAGGGATTGGTCTAGGAGGCTCCTAAACCAATGCATGCAAGTGTAATCAGTGGTAGTAGGCCTCAATTAGTGTTCCCCACACTTTAGTAACTGAAACATGTGCCCCAATTAGGCCAAGTGGACCCAATGGTGCTAGTGACTAAAAATAGACTGGATGGACTCCCAATTTAGACATGACTTCTGATTTAGACATATGACCAAATTGGACAAGGGAGGATTAATAATCCTAATACCGCCCCTGAATGCTAACTTGGAAAATATGTGGGCCCTAGTAACTAAGACCATAGGTCACCCATTACATCAAGTAAAATAAAGTAACTGCTTAATACAAGGAGTTGGGGTAAAAACCACATGGGAAAAAATCCCCCCCTCTATCTAAGCAGGTAGAATCAGGTCTCAAGTTTGAAAAAATTGAAAATATGTTGCTGCAATCTTCATCTCTGTGAGCTAGCAAAGCAACATGCATGGTGTGTTGTGCACAGGTATTCTTGGGCCTGGCATGTAGACTTCTCCTTATTCTCCAAAAATGATGATGGAAGGAAGGAGGAATGTAACCTTTGTCTCTTGCTGGATGAAGAGGTGTATGATAATATCCATTCTTCTAAATGTAGTGAGACTGATCCCTTTCCATATAGCATCTTACAGGGAATCTATTGCATCTCTCTGAAGGAGGTAAGATTGCATGGCATAGCGCAAGGGTCTTTCCTTTCTGAGTGTCAGGTGAGTTTCCTATCATCTTCTAGATTCCAGTTTGGAAGTAGGGACTGAATCTAGATCTGAGTCACCCTGAATCTCAATCTCATAAATTGATAAAGATGGATCTGCAATACTAGTAGAAGCTACAAAAGAAGTAGATTCAATGATTTTACCTTCCCTTGCAAGTGGCCGATGAGAGTGCACTGGTTCTGAAGGAGGCATGAAATGTGAGAACTCATATGCTTTTGAAGCATGATTCGCAACACCCTTCGCTATGATGTTCCCAGTAAAGATATATGTGATCTCCACTGAGTCAAGACCAAATATCACTCGCTTTGGAGATCCAATATGGGTCATCTGATAGATAGATAACAGTTTTGAAGATAGGGAGGGAACAAATAGCACATTTGAACCTTCCATGTTCAAGCTTGACAGAGCCCTTCCCTTTTGTTTTGACTTTACTGTTATTCCCCATATGAATACTAGGACCATCAAAGGACTGAAAAGAAGAGAACGATTCTTTGGATGCATCCATATGGTTGGTAGCTCCAGAATCAATGAGGAAGACATGTGTTGATGAGCAGCAAGCCTTCAGTGCATGACCTTTCCTTTGGTATTCTTCATCTTATTCTTCAGAGTCATCCTTCCTTGCGCTAGCAGGTGCATAAATGTTATGTTTCTTCAAAACAAGAGCCATTTCATCAAGTTGTCTTCTCATACAGGAGCTTTCTGAATGAAAGCCCTTTCCATAGTAAGAGCAGAGGATCTTGCCTTTTCCATTATTCTTGCTTCTATTCAAACCTGAATGCTCCTTTGACTGCTCTTTCTTCACAGGAGACTCATCTCTTTGCTTCCCTTTGTCATTCGCTACCTTATCTCCTCTTGCAACCAGAGCTTGATCTTTGGAAGATCGAATGATCCCCATTTGGATAAATTTATCATTCTAAGAAGTGAGATATTGGATGAAGGCATCAAGAGTGGGCATCTTCCAATTTAGAGTAGTGAGCCTTACTGTTTGGAAGGTTGATACAAAGACTGAGTAATATACATTGAGCTTTGTGAGAATGGAAAGAATGAGCTGATATTCATCCTTATCCACTTTGCATTGATTCAACTGATATATCAGGTTCTTGAACTTTGTGAAGAATTCATTCAATGATTTGAAGTTGGATGGATTAAGAGTGATCAGATCATTTTCTAGCTGATGGATCCTCATCTCATCCTGCTTATCAAATAAGGAGGCAATCTTGTCCCAAATATCCTTGGGAGTCTTCAATCCTTGGATGTGGAATTGAAGATCTCGAGAGACTGAGGAGAATAAGTATCCATGAGCTTCATCAAGCCTGTTCTAGTACTTTTCTTTGTCATGATTCAAAACTAGCACTGTTTCTATTTCTTCTGTGAGTCTGAAGACCTTCTTGGTGCGGAGCAGTACCTCCATGTCATTCTTCCACTGGTGATAGTTGAAGGGAGTGAGAGGCTCTGCTGGATGAACCATTTTGAATGTAGTAAGAAGGACTGAGTTGTTGTAGTGAATGCAGTGAGAAGAAAGGGCTTCTTGTAGCGAATGCTATGAGAAGAGCTGATAACCTATAACACAATCAAACATACAAAGTAAGGTCGACAGTATACACTTTTGGAATTTCCTTCACACCCAGCATAGTTGATCAAGCAAGCTTGATCAACAATTTCCTAACTTGGGATATTAAGTGTCAAATTCTTCGCTTCTGGTGCAGTACTGGAAGGAGAAATTTTGCTAAAAAAAATGATCCAGCTGAAGATCTGAGGAGGATAGGTGTCTTGTTCGTCGAGGCTCTGATACCATATAAATTGAGCACATAGATCTGTATACAAACACACAACTCACAAAATAGATCTCACAATTTACTCAACAATTGAAGAATGAAAGAATGCAAAAATGGCTTGCAACTATGAATGCTTTCATTAATCAAAAGTAATTAGATAATAATTACAATGAAGTACAATAGCTAAATAGCCACAAGCAATTCGAATCCACATGAGGAAATTCAAATTGATTACACTCTACTTGACTGTAGGTAACTAAGACCTTGTCTAAATCATTATCGGAGGACTCAATGGTTAACTGACCTTGTCTAAACCATAATCGGAGTTCATTGGAGTTCTAAAACACAACTCAAGTGTTACATTCAGTGTTGACTAAGGCTAACTGACTGTGGTAGGTGAGAAATGTGTCACTTCTACATGCAGCCATGCAAACCTAGCGCTAACTGAATGTAGAGGACTAGAACTGAATGTAATTGACTCCTAACTTAGCTTGCCTAGTCACCAACTCAATTGAACTTACCTTGGTTGGTTTCGACACTCCCAATGGATCCTAAATTGTAGGGATTGTTCTAGGAGGCTCCTAAACTGATGCATGCAATTGCCATCAGTGGCAGTAGGCCTAAATTAGTGTTCCCCACACTTCAGTAACTAAAACATGTGCCCCAATTAGGCCAAGGGGACCCAATGGTGCTAGTGACTAAAAATAGACTGGATGGACTCTCGATTTAGACATGAGTCCTGATTTAGACATATGACCAAATTGGACAAGGGAGGATTAATAATCCTAATAAAACTAGGGCATCAGACTTTTCTGCAATTCTGTCCCCATAGTTGAAAAAACAATACCATTTCTCAACTCGCAAAGGAGGCACATATCTCTCTCCCATTACATTTGCAATATTCCAAAGTTGAAAAAATAGGGTTTCTCTGCTAAACCCTAGGTCCAATATTAAGAAAAATTCAGGAAGCATTGAAACAAGTACTTGATTCAAGCACTCTTATTGGTAAGAATTATTCTCTCTACTTCAATTTGAGGTTTTTATTTTATCAATATGACAAAAAATACTAAGCTTAAGGACAAGCTTGAAGGAGTTGGGAACTTCTAGGCATGGAAGTATAGAGCGCTTCTTATACTAGAAGAACATGCTTTGGAAAACTATGTCAAAGAAGAAGTTGAAAAACTAAAGGAAGATGAAGACAAAGCTAAACACAAGAAGAATATGGTCATGGCCATGAGAATCATTCTAAATTCCATCAAGCGTCACTTGATCCCATGTCACATACCCCAAATTTGCAAGAAAATTTTATGTTTTAGGAGACATTATCTTATAATTTTATTATAAAGTTTGTAATTAATGACCAAGTGGGGTCAAGGATAATTGCATGTAATTGTTGAATATTTGATTAATTGATAAATGAAAGATGAGACAATAGCTTAAGGAGGCTGTTAAATGAGTGTTTTATTGGCCACTTGGTGGAATAGGCTGGGTTGAGAGCAAATTGACACTTGGTAACATCCTCAAACTACTTCTAGCTGTTGTAGGAGGCAAATTCCCTATTTTTGTGGTCATGTTCCCCAAGAAAGTGGAACAAGAGCAGGTGGCTCATTAAGTGAAAACTAACCCAAAAGACGCATGCTAATAAAAATCCCCATTGAATTCAGCTGGGGCTGCTCATTCTTTACTTGTGAAAATTCTGAGTGAATTTAGTGCACAAGAAATTCGATGGAGGGGAATAGCAAAAGTTTTTCTTTTGAGTGAAAAGTGTTGAAGTTATGAACTAGTGCAGATGATTTAAGTTGAGTTCATACTGCTACAATCAGAACATAATTATTGTTGATTGCTCAGTAGAGTTGCATAGGTTTTCTAAACCAGTTATCTCACCTAGTGCTTTCAACCAGGTGGACCAGTAGACAGGCTCGGGGGTCCTGAGAGTTGTACTTCAGCTATCTTCGGGAGTTGGTTGGGAGGAACAGGCTCCTTAAGTTGTTGTCTCCTCTGCTACATTTCCAGGTTCTACATGTTCTTTCTAATTTCTCTATGCATACTTAGGAACAAGAAGAAATGAATTTAGGAAATAATATGGCTATATGTCTGCTTCATATGTTTTTAGAACTAATTGAAGGAAATCTTTTACTATGGAAAGATAGATCAATTATGAATGAATGATTAGGGTAAATTTCAAATTTGCTGATGGGTAAAATACCTAACTGTATTTTTCCAGACCTTCAAGAAGGTAGTACTCTAGTATAGTAGGTTAGATTAAATTATGATGGATAAATCAAATGAAGTATGTAGGAATATGTTTATTTACTTTCTACATATTTTTAAAGGGTTAATCAAAAGAAATAATTTCTATTTCAAAGATTTCCTTAGATGGAGTACATTATTTTAAAAATAAACAAAATTGTCTTCAAGAAAGAACTTAAGCCTGTGTAAGGGTGCTCCTTAACACATTAATAATTATTATTTATAAGTTTAATACATTATAAGTATATGTATAGTTATTAAATATTATAGAAAACAGGAAAATAAAATAAATAGTAGTAACCTATAAACAGTAAAATGAAATGTAGTAATCACTTAGGATTTAGTCCCTGTAAATAAACATCAAGTAATAAACACATTATGTTAATTAATAATAATGTAGGGTTTTTAAATAAAATACAAATACAAACCCTAAATCTTTGGAGAATTGTCATCTAGTATTTTTTTTACCTTCTCTTCCCAGATTAGGGATTTTATAATTTTCACCCTTCCTATCTTACTTAACCCCTTTATTTATTTTTAAATATAATATTCATATTATAAAAGCATAGGATTAAAATCAAATTTCACAGAAATAGTATTGAATACTGTTTATCAAATATAAACTAAGACAATTGAAGAAAAGACATTTTAAAAATTTCTCAATCCAAATTACACAGTAAAACTCGGGTCGATTTAACAAACCCTTCTTTTTATTTATTTCCTGAAACAATTCTTTTATTAACAGAGAAGAACTCATACTTCATTTTAAAAACCAAATATCCTGAACATTTTCCTCTTTTAAATAAAATCGAAAATTATGGAATTAAACAGTATTAAAACCTCTTCTAAATTCTTTAACCATCCATTCATCAAAAAAAGTATTGTAGCGGTAAAATATTTCTATTAATTTAACTTAAACAAAATTGAAATTTAAACCATTACATGAAACCCCACAGTCTGCCATCGACCTCGTAAAAACCATAGTTCATGGCCGAACACAAGATATCTAACACAGTAAGCCTTTAAAGCTTAAGCAAAATATAAAGATATTTAAAACCCTATCTAAAACACATTTAAAAATCCACAGAAGTCATGGCTTTAAAGCCTATCCAAAATAAATTCTTGTAAATCAAGTTACGGCCGCAAGGGATTCATAAAATTTTCATTGAAATATTCAAGTCACAGTTATACGGCCTTCCCAAAACAAACAGACTACATCATAGCCACGGCCAAGCAGTTTTCAAACCAAGTGAAACAGTATCACCCATGAACCCATACAACCATCATAGAAAGAACCTCGGGCAAGAACCGATGCTTATCGGTTGTTGGGTAGCATGGAGAACTTCCCCTAACGCAGTGTATGCCACCCAACTCCTTACCACACTTGTAAAAATACCTGAACTGTAAATTAGAGAAGGTTAAATCTTATTTGAAAGAAATTTCATTGCTAAGAATGAAATCTTGCGGCTATTGTATAAACAAAACGATCTTAACTTGAGAGTTTTGACCTCAACCACGTAGATGATGGAATGAACAGAAAACCTAAGCCACACGAAAAGAGTATGCCCGAGCAAATGAGCAGAGGCACTGTCACTAAATCTCTATGAGATTGTTCAATTCAAAATCCAAGGCCACGCTATGATGGAACCAAAAATCGAGCCTACACTGCTATTTCAGGCAGAGTTTCCATTTGGACAAACGCATAGAGGTAAAGCAATGACAATGGAGGCCATTACACGCAGAGGTAAAGCATGGCTACGAAGGCTGGCTCACACAAAGGTTAAGCAAAGGCATTAATGGCCACAAGGCCATAAGCTTGCGGCTCTCCCTCCACAGCAATAAAAAGATAGGTTAATCGTGGGATTTTAGGGTTTTGAAGACATTTATAGTAAACTTATAAAAGTCAAAACCCTATCCTATAACCATCGACCACGTGGAGATCAATATGTTTTGGAATTATGCGTCTTTCTCTATGGTTTCAAGAGCCTTGGAGTAGCCTCCAAAACAAAAATATTTTTCATAACCCTTGGTTATAAACCCTTTCAAAAATTGATTAATATCTTGATTTCCATAGAATGCATAATGTAAGTTAAAAAGGTATGATAGTTATAACCTTCGCTCAAATAAGAATTATAGTTATGGAATGAAGACCTTATAATTGATAGTTGTATGTGCAAAAGACTTTTAACCTTGTTAACATTATAAACAAACACCCGTATGATAAATATAGGATTTGCAAAAAGACCTTTCGAAAACCTATGATAATACATTGGTTAAAAATGCGTATATGTATAAGATTGCAAGTATAGAGAGATACTTAGCATGATTCTTAGTAAGAGTATTATAACTTAGTTTTGTTTATAGGGTAATAATTTTTACATAATATCTCCTTGTGAGATGCAGGTCATGCGAAGGCTAGGTTAGATAGATTATGTAGGAAATGATCTCTTCATTCCTTACACAAAGCAGTAATACTACTTGTTAACGATATAATGTTCATATATTATTGCATTTCCACCTGGTAAATACTTAAGTAGTTAGTATAGTTGTTTTCTGCATTAAATGTTCAATTCCATGTATGTATGAATGCCAACCATTATACCTTATAACTATACCTAGACATAGGTTTTTCTAGTTTATATAACATTTGAATATTTGTTGAGACAAATACATGTGAATTACCATGGTAGCAGGTAATAATGTATCAAATGACATAGTATGCAAAAATTTATCTTTCTCTAGAATTGTATATAGGGCCTAATATGATAATAAATAAATGAAAGTATGATGAACAAATTTTAATCGAAGCTAGGTAGAAGAACATCTAGATTTATGTTCTGATTTTCCAAATACTTACGCTTACAAGAAATTAAATAAAAAGTAGTTATACAGTCTCGACGATACCTCATTTATTTGATCAAAGTTGTAAACTAAACAAATATACTAGCATTTTTATTTATGCTAGTTGAGATAATTAATCTCGATCTGGAAACTGGTTACAAAACATCTTACCTGTAAAAAGACCCGTAAAAGAAGAATGACTTCACTACATTAGCTAAAAATCTAAGTAAGCCTTGGTCATGAACTGAAGTTCCTTCATATTACAAATAGTAAAATAAACTTTAGTACCTAGTAAACAAATAGATGTTTTCAAGTCATGTTACTTCAGATCATAACCTGATAAACCAACCTTTAATTGTTGAATTATGGAAGCAAATAATTAAGTATGCAAATACAGAAATTAACAAAGGAATTATGTAACACCCCGGTTTTGACCCCGTTTGCATGATGTATATATTGTAATTAATCATGGTGAGGAGCTAAAGGAAAAAGCCCCACCATCGATTTGGTTGTGTATGTTTCGGCAATAGGGGTAGTTATCGATGGTATATCATGCTATTGGCATCATGTAAACACGTACATCAATTAAAAATAAACCACAACCAGCTACGACAGTGCAACGTTGAAATGAAAAGGGCATGATTCCAAAGGATAAGGGGTGGGGGATGTCAAACCTTGGTCTATGGGGGAAAACCCATGTGTTACCACCTTGTTTGAATTGCCATCTTCCCTTGTCAACCTCTTTATTGTTTTTGTTGAGGTAGTTGGGGCAGTTATGGTGGGTAGTGGAGTGTGGCAGGTTGTCAGCCCTTTCCCACGCGCACACTACACCAGCGAGTTGACCTCATGTTGGAAGCAACCTCCACGAGGCCATATTCTCCATTTTTTTCTCCCCACTGTGCATTCCCTCGATGGTCTGTCCGTTCCTCACAGGGGTCTGTTCATCCGTGCACTTAGGCCATTGTCTGTTCGCCTCATGCAGAGAGACGTGATGTTCATCCTCGCGCAGGATGGGATTCTTGTTCTGTGCTCCTCACGCACCAGTCATGGGTCTTCTCTGGTTGTGCACGCAGCGAGTAGGTAGAACGGCCTTAAGGGCCCGATTTCTGCTGGTATGTTTCATAACCGTGGTTTTAATCCACGATTTCTGCTTGCTGTTGGTTTCACCCACGTAATTGGGCCGCTGTTGTTCTTCCCACGATGTTTGGGTGCTGTTGAGAGTCCAACGTCCTTCTTCCATTTTGGACGGTATGTGTTTCCTTCTACCGTTTTGGACTGTGTCTTTGCTTTTGCAGACAGGTGGAGAGTTTGTCCTCCTTCCTTCTCCATTCCTGTATGTGCAGTTTTCTTCAGCGACTGCATTGAGTAATTGTGTATTATGGGCATTTGGTTGTTGGGTTGGCTGCTGATTGCCACAGTAGTTGGCTGAGTCTCCCATGGCTATGCTGGGATTTATGTTTCTTATTCACTGTGGGTTGTGGATGGTTTCCATCATTCATTGTGGGTTTGTGGTTGTTGAAGTACCCTGGTTTGGGTTGCTTCTTGGTTGTTGAGGCTGCAGTCGTCATTTGGATGTTGTTGCGGAGTTGTTTTGGCCACGCTAGGGCCAAGAACAACTCTGAGTTGTCTTGTGGCTTGAGTTGTGTTTCATGATTTGTTTGGGACTGTCCCTGGTTGTCTTTGCCTTCTTCACAGAGCTATGAAGGGATTGTTTTGCTGCGGTATGCAGTGGTTGGTCTTAGGACTGTTGGGAGTGGGATTAGAGGCTGGGTATGCATGAGAAGACTGGTGTTGAGGCCACCAGCTTGGCATTTAGCCTGTCCTAGCTCCTTGATGGCCTGATAAACCCAATTGTGTTGGCTTGGCTATGCTTTGTGTATCCTTGGCTATGTGTAAGCCTGCATTGACCTTATTCGTTGAGGAATCATGCCCAGCTCGGGGGTGGTAGTGATGCTGAGAGATTGATGAGCACGTTGGCCTATGGTTGGGTGGAACGTTGTAGCGACGTAGTTGGTTGCGGGACGAGTTCTTCATTAAAAGATAAGGACTCCTGACTGTTGATCAATTCATCTCTGCAAATTAATCTATTGTTTCATGAATTATGATGGGCATGTTGATGTTGGAACATTTATGTGTTACTTCCGCTGTATGATTGAGAACTCTGCATTTTTGTATGTTGAGTGATTATGCATCTTAGTATGCATTCTGTTAAGCTTGTTTTAATTTCAGCATTGATGTTTTGTCTGTTTGTCCATGTTCATGGGGTTGTTTGCCCCTATGCTTGGTGTTGATCGCGTCCTCTTCGTCGGTCAGAGGGTCGAGGACGTGACAGCGTGGTATCAGAGCTCATATTGCAGCATGGGCCTGAATGGACCACCAGGGTGCAGTGACAGAGGTAAAATTTCCTTCTATGCTCAGCATAGATCAGAATGGATGGCAGAAAACTTCGACGAAAATTTTCTAAGTGTTGGAATAGTTAGTTCAGTCGAAACATTTAGTGGAACGGACTTCTGACGTAGCGGAAGAGTTAGACAAAAGCACGCCCGACGGGAACAGTTTGAAGGAAAAATCACGGGAAATTTGTCTAAGTGTTCGATGTCTGTCGGAAATATTTAGCTGTTCAAGCATCCTCCATTGCGGATGGCTAAACAGCTATGCGTCCGACCAGAAAGGCCTCCCACAGCCGACGCCGCAAGTTAAGTTTGAAAATTTTCCAAGTATAGAATTCGTCGGCCATCGGAAGAAAATAGAGGTTTGATGTTTCGTCGTTGCGGAATCCAAAGGAACTAGACTTCCGACGTGAAGAGACCGCCGATACCGATCGGGTCATGCCATAGCAGGTTGGGCCGCCGATCAGGATGAGATCGAGGATCGTGTTCCGCCGTTGCGACTGCGAAAGGAACTATTTCGCCGACACATAGTGCTTAATGGTTCCGACCGCCAACATATGTTAGGATTTGCGGAAATGAAGAGGTGTTGAGAGCCGATGTGATTCGGTGAATTAAGCCGACAAGGAGGAAATATTTTGAAAATTTCTCTAAGTGCCAAGACCGTCGGATCGTCGGAATACCCTCCGATACAGACCCCCGATAGCAGGGAGGGATAAAGGAAGTCTCAGCCGACGAAGCAGATGGAAAAGTATGATGGTGCCGCAATGGCGGCGGAAGAAAGATGTTAAGGGTGCCGATATGTCGGTGGAAGAAGAAGAAGACCTGGATGCCATGGCGGGTCAATGTTGAAAGGATTTCCGCACTAGCGGAAGGAAACCCAAGATGGGAGCCGAAATCAAAGTTTTAACGGAGAAAACTCAAAAACATTTCTAAGTGTTGAGACCGTCGAAAAAAGTTAGATGTTTGAGCAGCCAATGCGGCAGCAAGCATCGGAAGAAAATAGAAGATGAAGTTGCTGATGCAACGGAAGAAGAGAAGGGAAGGTTTCGGCGGAGAATAGTGGAAGACGGAGCCGCAGTTTTGGCAGAGATCTTCCGAAAGATAGCCGAAACGTCGGAAAAGAATAGTTGTTTAAGCATCTGATGTTTCGATAAGAAGAAGAAGAAGAAAAATGAAATTGAAGATTTTTCTTAGTATAGAAAACATCGAAAAAATTTAGTTGATTGGACAGCCGATGAGCTACGTCAGATGAAGTAAGTGGATTGAACGTCCGTCGTTGCGGCTGCCTAGATGACTACGGATCCGACACGTCAGAAAAAAATAGAAAATCGGATCGCCGATGCGAAGTGCTTAGTGGATCTGACAGCCGATGAGCAGCGGAGGAAATTAGCTGTTTCGACCGCCGAAACGTCGCACTGATAGTCAGGATGAGAGCTGATTCTACAGAGGAAAAATTTGAGTTTTTCAAAGGGGATTTCTAGCAGATTTCAACTGTTTTTCAGCAGTTTTATAGTGGGGTTTACAAGTAGCTAAAGTTGGCACCCAGTCCAAAATGCAGTTGTGTGTAAAATGCCGAGATTTGGTGAAAATCTTCATTTCTAGAAGTGGTGTGTTTTTCACACCTAAGGTCGGAATGAAGCATGTGGGTAGGTGTTGGAAAGCTTATCTAGTAAGGAACAAGGAAAAGTCACCAGAATTTGAGCATGGAGCAGCAAAGTGCTAATGACGGTCGCTGCTATCAAACGGAAAAATCTGGAAAGTTGCATGCCCAGAGGTAGCAAGGACTATGAAGGCTAACCAGCTGTTGTGTGGAAGAAGAGTTCCATGCAAGGACGAAAGACTTGAAAAGGGAAGTTTCCCTAAACCCTATCTTGCTGATTATAACTACATTCCCTAAGTTTTATGCATGAGGATATGTTTTGCATACATAGGATATTGAGGATTATACATTATAATGAGCCACTAATGATAGTTATTGCATTGGTGTTGACATTAGTGGAAAAACCAACGATGACATGGACCCGGATGGATATGTTGTTGATGCTAACAATTGTGACTAGCAACCCTCTGGAGAAAGGGAGGAGGCAACAAGTCCATAAATAAGAGTTGGTGAGCAAAGTCTGCAATCCTCTACGAGATACCGACTAAATTGGTAATGTCAAGGGTTTGAGTAGGACCCATGCAGGTAATGGTTTAATTATGACCAATTCCATGAATTGGTAAAGGTAAGAGACCTCATACCATGTGGATGTTCGAATATAGAAAGGTGTCATGCCTGTATATGTTGATTGAGCTTAGTAGCCCAGGAAAGTAAGTACTGATGATCTTGATGCATCCTATATGAAGTAGTCATGGTTAGGCTCTACATGGTATGTTGAATGCATAGTATTCTTGAATCAATGCAAGGTAGCATTGAATGGATATGCATTAAAAAGATTTTATAAATCTTGTAGTTATGCATTGAATGGATGCATATGAAGGGTATGAGTGGCTGATTGCATAAGTATAGGTGCAAATGTTGTGATGTATTGCACGAATGCATTGAGGCGAGTGCATGTGATATTATGAATAACTGATGGCTGAAATGATGAATTGATGACAATTCAGGAACCATTTCAAAGGCTGTCATGAATGCAGGATTGTAAGTGCATAAAGAGGATAGTCATGATCGATTGTCTGCCAGAAATGCTCTTTGGAAGAGCAAGGTGGTACAAATGATACGCTTGTGAAGTAAGGAGTATCTAAACATTTCATTTAATTGCATGAATGATGTGACTATGCCTTGCAAATGTTAATATGATAATGATTGCATGAAGTAAATGAGTTTTGGTAATATGGATGTGACTAACAACTGGAAGCATTTGAATTTTATAAATTCTGAAGATGCTTCAGTGATGGTTGTAGCAATGAGAAATTTATATGCATCCAGACTTACCAAGTGTTTGGTTGATTGAAGCTCAGGTTTCAGGTAGATTATTTATAGCATGGCCGTGAGAGGTAAGACCCTGACCAATGCCAGAATCTACCATGTAAAAGAGCCAAACCTTATGAGAAGAGTCTCATGGTTGCAAAAATAGTTGGTATGCATAATGGGTTGTTAAATTTGAATTGTGAATTTCGTATTTAAGAAATTGCTGACGACTACTAATCACTATTGGTTTGCATAAGATTGTGTCAGGAGGACGCATTGTAAGTGGGTAATCGCATTATGTTAGAAGCAAACTAATTTATGTAGTAGATAGAATTGCAATTTCCTACTGAATTTGATTACCAATGTCATTGCTTGGTTATGGAACAATCAGTTTGGATTGTATTATCAGATAATGATTGACTGTTTGGCTATTTGATGAATGTGCCAGGGGTGCACGTTGCAGGAAGATCATGTGTGATGGCCTGCAAGAGCCAAACTTCATGAGAAGGTTTTCCCTTGTTTTGGAAATGGGTTTTGGGTGAAACTCCATTGGACATTTTGGAAATGTCTCATCTGCACTGCATGTTTGGTAGCAACATGAGTGAGATGGTATAAATTATGTTGGTAAGACGTGTGGATATGAAATGTAAAAAGGAGTTGGGATGGCTAACCGAGGGACTGTTAACTCAGAGAAGGAGCCACCATTCCTCCTTAACAAAGGAATACTGCGTCGACAAATGGATAAGAGTTCTGTGACCCTTGCTGAGAATATGCATGTCAAATTATTAAAATTCCATATGCAGAACATGTTTTGATTTAATATCCATTGTGACCGATTGCTTGAGTATGAATAGGGCACACACCGGAAAAGAGTGCACACTTTTCCGATGTCGAGTTGTGAAAGGGTTTTCAATATTGATTACACCCTAGGGAGTGGACGCACTCCTGGTGTCTCAATACTTGATAGTGAATGATATGAAATATGATTACCATTTCAGAGCAATAACGCTGATGAGTTTTCTTATATTGTTTGTGTTGACAGGCTAAATAGATGTAGTTGGGTGTTGCACCCTAAAGGTAAAAGGTAAATGGTTGTTGTGAGGGGTTGCGAAGTAAGGGGTATTGTTGATATAAGTGTATGTTGGTATAAGTGTATGTTGGGCTGTTATATGCCTAAGGATCCATAGTAGATCCTAGACCTGGAAATGGTCATGGTTAAGTTCCAAGCCCAGTTGACATGAGGATGTACTGGTGGGACATTAATTATTTGATGTTGTGGAGCGGCTTGCGTGCTAACCTAACATCCAAGTCCATAGACGATCCCAAGGCTTGTAAAGCGAAGCAGGATCCTGTGGATGAACGAGGGAACACACAATACAGATAAGTATTGGATTATTTTGCTTATGAATATACATGTGTATATGATTTGGTTATGATGTTTTAAACTCTTGTTCTAGAGATAAATCCGATGAGAATAAACTAAACATGTGAATCTATTCAATGTTTGGATATAGGTATCGCTGGGAGAAAAGACTATGAGAGCATCCTAAGGGTGCATGTGGACATGTGACTGTCCTGGAAAGCTCGGAATGAGCGGCAATGAAAAGGGTGTTAGTGAGACCGTGAGGTTCCTAGCAGTTGAGACAAACCATGTGGAGAGACTCCATGGTTTAGAGGTCCGGAATAGACCGAAGACACTAAGTGTTATGACCGAGAGGGGTTGGTCCAGCATTCACGGTGAAGTGAAAGAGGCTGAGAGCATGAAAAAAGCCACCGCAGTGGTGTGGGTTCCAGGATGGAACAAAACAAAGAGGGGAAAAACTCTTGCTGCTCTCTCTTGCCCTTTTTAATTATATATATATATATGCATTGTGAAAAACAAAAGATTGTTGAATGCATGTATGACTGAAAATGGAATGTGTGTATTTGTTGAAAGTTAGTTATGAATGTTGGAATAGTTAATTCCCTGCCCAAGAATGGACATGAATGAACTCGTGTGCCTATTGGGAAGGCATGAAAAATATGAAAGTTTCCTTGAAGAGACTTGGACTGTCATGCCAATTGGGTAATTAACTGACTAATTTTAATGTCTATATTATGCTTGGTCTGACAGAATTTCAATGGTGCATTTCACAGGTGAGAAAAGTGAAACCAGGTGGTGCACATTGATCATGGCAGCAAATCAAAAGTTGTTGGACTTAGCTGGAAGTCTCCTTCAAGTGATTGCCAAGACCCAAGAAAATCTTAGGGAGATGCTCAAGATACAAAAAAGGCAGAGTGAAATGAACCACCGGATTTTGCAAGACTCTATTGGTTTGCAAAGGGAGGTGAAAAGCCTTCTGGGAGCAATCGGCAAAGGAAAGGAAGGTGGATCAGTGATGGGACAATTGTCCAAGCGACCCATTGGGAAACGGTCCAGGCATGAAGACTCAAAGGAAATTGAGCAGGTAAAGATGAAGCAGCCAGTGAAATGCTGGAAATGCGGAGGACATCATTTACGCCGGGACTGCCCAATGAGGGAACATGATGAGGGAAATAGCTGCAAAGTTCCTAGACTTCGGGATAAGCTGGAAGCTGAGAACCAGCAGGAGAATTCCGTGGAAGCCGGGGGGCTTGGTCTTGAACGGTCAAAGTAAATGGTTGAACGTGGGACAGATTTGCGAAATTTTGAAATTTTGATGTGCAATTGTATATATATTGTATATGTATTCCTATGTATTGGAACACCGAGGACGGTGTTATCCCAAGGGGGAGGGGAATGTAACACCCCGGTTTTGACCCCGTTTGCATGATGTATATATTGTAATTAATCATGGTGAGGAGTTAAAGGCAAAATCCCCACCATCGATTTGGTTGTGTATGTTTCGGCAATAGGGGTAGTTTCCAATGGTATATCGTGCTATTTGGCATATTATAGTTTGGCATCATGTAAACACGCACATCAATTAAAAATAAACCACAACCAGCTACGGCAGTGCAACGTTGAAATGAAAAGGGCATGATTCCAAAGGATAAGGGGTGGAGGATGTCAAACCTTGGTCTATGGGGGGGAAACCCATGTGTTACCACCTTGTTTGAATTGCCATCTTCCCTTGTCAACCTCTTTATTGTTTTTGTTGAGGTAGTTGGGGCAGTTATGGTGGGTAGTGGAGTGTGGCAGGCTGTCAGCCCTTGCTCACGCGCACACTCCACTAGTGAGTTGACCTCATGTTGGAAGCAACCTCCATGAGGCCATATTCTCCATTTTTTTTTCTCCCCACTGCGCATTCCCTCGATGGTTTGTCCGTTCCTCATAGGGGTCTGTTCATCCGCGTGCTTAGGCCATTGTCTATTCGCCTCATGTAGAGAGACGTGTTGTTCATCCTCATGCATGCTGGGATTCTTGTTTTGTGCTCCTCATGCACCAGTCGCGGGTCTTCTCTAGTTGTGCACGCAGCGAGCAGGTAGAACGGCCTTAAGGGCCCGATTTCTGCTGGTATGTTTCATAGCCGTGGTTTTAATCCACGATTTCTGCTTGCTATTGGTTTCACCCCCGTAATTGGGTCATTGTTTTTCTTCCCACGATGTTTGGGTGCTGTTGAGAGTCCAACGTCCTTCTTCCATTTCAGACAGTGTGTGTTTCCTTCTCCCGTTTTGGACTGTGTCTTTGCTTTTGCACACAGGTGGAGAGTTTGTCCTCCTTCCTTCTCCATTCCTGTATGTGCAGTTTTCTTCAGCGACTGCATTGAGTAATTGTGTATTATGGGCAGTTGGTTGTTGGGTTGGCTGCTGATTGCCACAGTAGTTGGTTGAGTCTCCCATGGCTATGCTGGGAGTTCTGTTTCTTATTCACTGTGGGCTGTGGATGGTTGCCATCATTCATTGTGGGTTTGTGGTTGCTGAAGAACCCTGGTTTGGGTTGCTTCTTGGTTGATGAGGCTGCAGTCGTCATTTGGGTGTTGTTGCGGAGTTGTTTTGGCCACGCTAGGGCCACGAACAACTCTGAGTTGTCTTGTGGCTTGAGCTGTGTTTCATGATTTGTTTGGGACTGTCCCTAGTTGTCTTTTCCTTCTTCACAGAGCTGTGAAGGGATTGTTTTGCTGCGGTATGCAGTGGTTGGTCTTACGACTGTTGGGAGTGGGATTAGATGTTGGGTATGCATGAGAAGACTGGTGTTGAGGCCACCAGCTTGGCATTTAGCCTGTCCTAGCTCCTTGATGGCCTGATAAACCCAACTGTGTTGGCTTGGCTATGCTTTGTGTATCCTTGGCTATGTGTAAGCCTGCATTGACCCTTATTCCTTGAGGAATCATGCCCAGCTCGGGGGTGGCAGTGATGCTGAGAGATTGATGAGCACGTTGGCCTATGGTTGGGTGGAACGTTGCAGCGACGTAGCTGGTTGTGGGATGATTCCTTCATTAAAAGATAAGTAATCTTGACTGTTGATCAATTCATCTCTGCAAATTAATCTATTGTTTCATGAATTATGATGGGCATGTTGATGTTGGAACGTTTATGTGTTGCTTCCACTGTATGATTGAGAACTCTGCATTTTTGTATGTTGAGTGATTATGCATCTTAGTATGCATTCTGTTAAGCTTGTTTTAATTTCAGGATTGATGTTTTGTCTGTTTGTCCATGTTCATGGGGTTGTTTGCCCCTATGCTTGTTGTTGGTCGCATCCTCTTCGCCGGTCGGAGGGTCGGGGACGTGACAAATTAGTTTAGACCTTAATGTTGTTAACTGTTAACAGTTAAATGTTCCTCTTAAGCAACAATTGTAAACATTTAATGTCATAGGAAAAAAATTAATTTTTTATGAAATTTTGGAGTATTACATCCCACATGTTTCCTCCTTGAAAAATCCCAAGGAGATGTTTGATGCATTAACCAGTTTGTATGAAGAAAAGAACATCAACCAGAAGATGACCTTGAGAACTCAACTCAATAATGTGAAAACGCAAAATTCAAAGACCATCCAATCCCACTTTACACGTGTCTCTCACATCAAAGAACAACTTGAATCTATTGGGAATCAATTGAAGAAGCTAGAAATAGCAAGAAAGAAGAACACTCTCACAAGACGCCTAGAAGATTCTAGAAGTACCACTAAAATTATAGAAGTTACACTTGTGATGAAAAGGGACATCTTGCAAGAGATTGCCCCAAAGGCAAAGGTCGAGGTATCATGTTCATGCTACATAAGATGATGAACCATTTAATAAGATAGCAAGGGAAGATGATACAAGTGAAGAATAAAAGGTGTTGACATCCGCTTTCACAAAGACACTCACTCATAAAAATGACACAGCTTCTTTATAAGAACTTGACAGAGAAGGATTCACCTCATAAGGTGAATCTTGAAGATGAGTATCAATATCTTATTAAAGGGGTAGGAGAAGTCTCCTACTAAGTTGGATTCCAAAAACACATGAATATGAAGAATATACTATATGGACTTGATTTGAAGAAAGAACATCTTATTCATCGCATTGCTGGATAAGAAGGGACTCATAGTTTCTGTCATCAATGGAGAAGTTTCCATATGGACAAAAATGAAAGACCATTAATGATGTAGTCGTGATTGAAGAAGGACACTCAGATTCAACACTAGTACACACTACCAAGTGAACTATGGATTGGAATACTTGCTCAACATTATCAATCATAAGCAAGATGGACATAGGTCCTCGAAATCAGATGATGGAGTAGAGCACGCTATCAAAGACTCCAGTAAATCATGCAAAGATGCAGAGATCAAGAGGGAGCCAAGAAAATAAACAAAGATAAGTATTTGAATTGTCATTTTCTGTAAATCTGACTATTTAAATGTTATTGTTCAGTTGTATGAATTTTTATGTTCCTAGAATCGAGAAATGTATTATGCATGTTAGAATGAATGCATTGAAGAACAATATACTACTAATATGCATGTAATGGTTAATTAGTCGTGGGTGATGCACAACATTCTATTAGGAATTATTGTTTATCTAGAATGAAACCTATTTGCTAACATGTTGGGAGTAGTGCACACTCTTAATTATGTTCTGGTAGAGATGGAAGGCATCTAGAAAGTTACCTTACGTATACGGGACATGATGAATGTTGAGTTGAAACATTGGATAAATTGGTTGCATAATTATGTGATTTATGCATTGTCATTGTAATGTCAATATGATTTGATGATTATGAAATGTTACTAATTGAATTTGACTTGTAGGAAAAATCGTGTACAATCATGTATACTCTTAATTGTGTTTTGGTAGAGATGGAAGGCATCTAGAAAGTCACCATATGTATACGGGATATGGATGAATGTTGTACTAAAGCATTGGCTAAAATGGTTGCATAATTGTGTGATTTGTGCATTGTCATTGTAATGTCAATATGATTTGATGATTATGAAATGTTACTAATTATGCAACTAAATTTGACTTGTAGTATAGATCGTGTACAATCACCTACAAGATAAGAATGATGAGACTTGTTCCGAAGAACAAGTGAAGACGGTTCAACTATGACATTCAAAAATATTTACAAGATCAATCATTCAATAGAAGTACAAAGCAAGGCTCATGGATTCTCCCAGAAAGAATAAATTGACTAGAAGGAGATACACTTCAATTAGAGTTATAGTTGTGATAGCTACAGTGATGTGCTTGAATTATTGTGCCATTGATCTTCAGGAAATGAGTGCAATTAGATTGTAATATTATGCAGTGTAATGGAATGAATAATACACACTGAACAAGACAAATTTCACAGGTTACATATAAGTATTGCTCAGTATAATTACAGTATAAACTTCATTAATCCCAACAGTATACAATAGTGTTACATAAAGGATAATTTGAATCATGCGGATATGATTCGAATCTACCAACTCAATCTGACTCCATGGCTAACTAGAAGTGTCTAAATCACTATCGGAGCTCACTAGTCTAACTCCAATTGTCTAATTCAGTCTTTCAATCAGTGATAATCAGCTAAACTAGTCTAAATGATGTGGTAGGTGAGAATAGGCACCTACCCACATGCAACCATGCAAGGTTGGAGCTAATTGAACTAGAGGACATCTAACTCGATATAATTGAAGTATAACTTAGCTTAACTATTTACCAACTACCAACAATTGAAGGAGGTTGGTGGTGGCACTCCTAGTGGCTCCTAAATTGTAGGGATTAGTCTAGGAGGCACATAAACTGATGCATGAAGGTGCAGTCAGTTGCAGTTAACCTCTATCTGTTTTCCCCACACTTTAGTGACTGGTACTGGTGGCCCCATTATCCAAAGTGAACCCAATAATAATTAAATGACTCCTAAGTTAGGCAAATGTAATCTAATAGACTATTTCGAACAAAGGAGGATTATAAA
>LPNX010716739.1:149516-209520 GCA_001517045.1 Pseudotsuga menziesii
CCCCCCCCCCCTCTCAAGATAAAAAGGAATAAGACATAGAAGCTATTTTTAGGAGAAAAATATTCATCTTTTGGAAATAACTTGCAAAAATTCTACTGCAATTTGAAACACTATGCAACGGTATGGTTCTTCTGTGTAGCAGCATCCTGAAGTTGTGCATGTGAACCTCTCCAAACTAATGGCTATTTCTAGAGGAATTTTTCTCTTTAGAAGAAGAAGAAAGTGTTCAACTGAATCAGAAACATAGACAGCTGCAAGATGAAAACTGGACCCATGTAGAGCAACTAAGATCAACTGATGAAAGGGAAAAAAGTGCTTGAGGATTAAAAACATGTGAGGAAGACCCAAGGAACTGATATATGGCATCCTTGAACATCAAACCATGTGAGGTAAAATCAACTCCAAGTGTTAGGAGCAAGTGTCCAGGCGAATGCAGAATGTCTCCATCTTTACTAGTTCTATGAGGAGATGAGCATGTGATCAAATAGAAAGGTAGAGAAGCCCTGGGACTATGGAGAGCGAATGATTGAGATCCATAATATGATTTTGCTTCAAAAAAAACCAATGATCCACAAATTATAATATCAACAAACTCATGAGAGAAAACCGACATCAAATCTCCACCAACAATTTTGAAAGAGACTTGCGGTACTTGATTTTTCACACCAAAATTGATGAGAACAGCTACAATCATGACTGGAAGCTCTTGAACTTTAAAACATGAACCAAATAAGATCATATCAGATCCAAATAAGATCATATCAAATACAAATAAGTTCATATCATATCCAAGATTGTGTTCCACCGAAATTGTAGATGCACAATTTTTTCCTTCTTCAAAACTCTGAATATTGGTGCATTCAATCATGTAGGAATTTGTTGGAAGATCAAGATCAATGAGAGTGAATGAATTACACCTAAAATCTGATATTTCTTTCAAAACATCCAAAGTATTACTTATTTTCACACCGACAACATCATTAGAGATAGAGAAATCAAATTCCTCTTCATATTCTGAAACAATCACCGCTAAACTATGCACAGAATTTAAAATAGAAGAGTCACTGGAGAATTTTTGCATAGAATGGAAGGATATTTTTTCTTCAATAACATATATTCGAATGTCTTCTTATGTATCATCCATATGAGAAGATGAGATATCATAGATCTTGTAAAATTTCGGAGCAGCAAGAGAAAGAGTCACTCCAAGGAGACTTTCTTCAATTCGAATTGACTGTGTGGAAGATTCTGCTTCTTCTTCATCTTGAACAACTTGCTTTGATGCAGAAGACGGCACATTGAGTACATTCATGAACTCATCGTGCTGGATTTTAACTAAATCACTCTCAACATCTGGGATTCAGAAGTCACATCGCATATCAGTGTTAGGTCCTCCTAGCAGAGTGAAAGTGGTGAAGGATTCCTTAGAGGCAACAATGTGGTTGGATGCTCCAGAATCTATCAAGTAAGCCTTCGACGGAGTGAGGATTTCCTTCAAGGCATGGCACCTCTCAATTTATTCTCTTTGTTCTCCAGCATCATACATCTCTACACCTTGTGGAAGGGAAATATTGTTCTGTTCAAGGAGTGCTTTCAACTGGTTGAGGGTCTTCTTCATGCACTGGCTTTCTGTATGAAATCCTCTCATATAGTATGAACATCTAGTGTTTTCTTTTATGGAACCCGAGGATCCAACAGAAGACCTATGATTCTCTTTTGGATTCGAATCAGATGCTTTAGGCTCCTTCCCCTTGTGCTTCTCTTTAGCTTGCGCATTGGTTGAGTCCAACTTCAGAAGGGCTTGGTTCTTGGAAGTTTGGAGGACTCCCATTTGGACCAACTTATCATGCTCTTGTATTAAAGACTCGGAAAAACTATCAAGTGAATCCATCTTCCAATTAGGGATGGAATCTCTTACAAAATGGAAGGTAGATATGAAGACCGAATACTCAGAACCAAGTCTGATAAGCACCAAGAGCACAAGCGGCTCACCCTTCCTTTCTATTCCGTATTGCTTACATTTTAGTGCTAATGACTTGAATTTTGTAAAAAAACTGTTGGATAGTCTCGAAACTGTTGGGCTACAATGGTATTAGCTCGTACTCCAGAATGTGTCCCCGAATCTCATCTTGCTTGCCAAACAAGAATTTGAGCTTCTCCCAAGATTCTTTGGGAGTATTTAATCCCTCAAGATGAAAGAGAAGATCCCTGGAGATGTGAGCACAAAGGAAGCCATAGGCTTCATCCAACAGGTTCAAGAACTTGTTTTGTTCAAAGGGATGATGAGGTTATGTCTCTCTGCCCATAGTCATCTTGTATAGGCCAAGCTTGCGTAAAGAGACCTGCATATCTACCCTCCAATCAACATAGTTGAAGGGTATTAGGATCTAGGGTAAGAAAGTAGGAGAATCCATCAATTTCTTCCTTCTGAATAGATAATTTATTCAATTAAGCTACGTAGCACCCATAAGAAAACGCTGCAAACACAAAAACAAATCACACTATGTCATAATCATGCCTTCCATCTCGACATGTACACTTTCTCAGGATCTGTCATGCCCACAGAGACTTCTCTGAACGAATCCATATTTAGCAATGCACACTTTGCGAGACTTATATGGAAACCCAACTACTTCTGGTGTACAATGGAGAATGGGCAGACTTGTTGCTTGCCTGAGTAGGCTCTAATACCGTGTTTGAATTATTGTGTCATTGATCTTTAGAAAATGAGTGCAATTAGATTGTATTATTATGCAGTGTAATGGAATGAATAATACACACTGAACAAGACAAATTTCACAGGAAACAGATAAGTATTGCTCAGTATAATTACATTATAAACTTCATTAATCCCAACAGTATACAACAATGTTACACAAAAGATAATTCGAATCATGTGGATATGATTCAAATCTATTAAATCAATCTAAGTGCATGGCTAAATAGAAGTGTCTAAATCACTATCGAAGCTCACTAGTCTAACTCTAGTTGTCTAATTCAGTCTCTCAATCGGTTATAATCAGTTAAACCAGTTTAACTTTTGCATTAGGTGTAGGTGAAAATAGGCGCCTATCCACATGTAACCATGCAAGACTAGAACTAACTGAACTGGAGGACATCTAACTGAATGTAACTAAAGTATAATTGAGCTTAACTAGTTACCAACTACCAACAACTTAAGGAGGTTGGTGGTGGCACTCCAAGTGGCTCCTAAATTGTAGGGATTGGTCTAGAAGGCACATAAACTGATGCATAAAGGTGCAGTCAGTTGCAGTTAACATCTATCTGTGTTCCCCACACTCTAGTGACTGGTACTGGTGGCCCCATTAGCCCAAGTGGACCCGGATATTGGTACTAGTGGACCCAATAATAATTAAATGACTCCTAAGTTAGGAAAATGTAATCTAATATACTAGTTCGAACAAGGGAGGATTATAAATCCTAACATGATGAAGTAGAAGATATACCAGATGGACACGAAGTCAGCTTTCCTGGATGGTGTAGTAGAAAAAGAAGTTTACGTGGAGAAACCACTTGAATTTGAGAAGAAAGCTTTGAACGAACTCAGAAGGAACCCAAGGTATTGCACGCTAGGACATATAGTTACATAATGAGCTTTAGGATCACCTAGAGTGATGAGATTTCAAGCTTTGCTATAAGGTTGAAGATGGTTGATTACAATGGCTCGTAGATGGGTGCAAAATGGAACTTGAAACAGAGTTCAAGATGGAGGATCTTGATATCCAGTGACCTTGAGAGACGACATAAATGGATACACAAAATATCAACTCCATAGAATGCTACCAGTGTCTCCAGTGCAAAATATTCCAGCACGGAGAGAACAATACGTAGAGGGAGGATAGTGCTTAGAGGGAGAAGGAAAGCTCTGCTTTAGAGAGAGAGAGACTACAACACAGATTGAGAGACATTATCACTTAGCCTCTATCCATGGAAAACTTTGTTTGCCTCGGTATCTCAAGGATATGCTTTGAGTAATACCGGATGGCTGCCCTCACGAAGAGGAAGTATATATGGAGCAATTTGAAACATGTACCTAGGACATGGTATGGTAGGAAAGATGGATTTCTGACAAGCTTGGGATTTACCAAGAGTAAAGTTGATTCCAATCTCTACTTCAAGGTTGAGGATGGATAACCAGTGATACTACTGTTGTATGTAGATGACCTGTTCCTGACAGGTGACGATGATCTCATTGCATAAACAAAGAAGAAGCTTGTCATAGAGTTTAAGATGAAAGACTTGGGTATGATGCACTATTTCTTAAGTCTTGAGGTGTAGCAGAATCCAAATGATATTTCCTTTGGTCAAAGAAAATATGTGGTAGATATCTTGAAGAGATTCGGGGTGATGGATTGAAATGCCATGTCCACACCAATGGCATCAAACTTGAAGTTGTTGTGTGATACTACTTCAGAGATAGTCGATGCTATAGTTTATAGGTAGATGATTTGTTCGTTGATGTACATGAGACTAGATATATGCTTTGTTGTGAACATATTGAGTCAATACATGGTAGAGACAAGACGTGTTCACCTGATTACTACAAAGCATGTGTTGAGGTACTTGAAAGGTATGATTAATTATGGTCTCAGATATGTTGCAAATTAGTTGATTAGCCTGCATGGCTATGTTGACTCAAATTGGGTTGGTAGTGCTACAGATAGGAAGAGCACTTAAGGTGTTGCTTCAGTTTGGGGTCTAGCATGATTTCTTAGTTCAACAGGAAGCAGACAAGTGTAGCACTGAGTACAGCCGAGGCATAATATATTGCAGCTTGTTCAGCAAGTTGTGAGTGTGGCTTAGAAAGCTACTTGCAGGATAATTCGATGTCGAGTTAGAGACGACTTGTGTGTTCTGTGACAACCATAGTTTTGTGAAGTTGTCAGAGAACCTTGTGTTCCATGACAAGTCAAAGCACACCGAGATCTGATATCACTATATCAAGGATATGGTGCATATAGGAGCAATGAAGCTCCAATATATTGCGACAGACGAGTAGATTGCCAATGTATTGACCAAGCCTCTGGTAAGAATGAAATTTGAGTGCTTCAAGGACAAGCTTAGAGTTATCCAGATCGGTGTCCATCGTAAGAGGGAGTGATGAGTCACAGATACAGATGTATGGTCTTCACATCCAACATGAAAAAGGGCTGGCTCTGTGGAAGACGTGTGGTCTTCACATATAGCATGAAAAAGGGTTGGCTTTGTGGAATATGTTTGATTTACATCCAACATGAAAAAACGTTGGCACTACAAAGATGTGCATCCAGTATGAAAACAGACTAGTACTACGGAGATAGGCATCCAATATGAAAAAAGACCTACACTGCATAGAGCTACATCCAGTATGAAAAAGGACTGGATTTGTAGGGGTACATCCACCATGAAAAAGGGTTGGTATTGTACGGACATGTCGAGCTACATCCAACATGAAAAGGGGTTGGCTATGCAGATGTAGACCCAGCATGAAAAATGGTTGGTTGATGTTCGGATATACAACCAGCATGAAAAATGGTTGGTGGTTGTACAGATATACATCCAACATGAAAAAATGTTGGCTCTGTAGAGGTACACCCAACATTAAAAATTCTTGGTTTTTGTATGGATATACATCCAACAAGAAAAATGGTTGGCTCTGTAGAGGTACACCCATCATGAAAAAGGGTTGGTTGTTGTACGGATACATACAACAAGAAAAAGGGTTGGATATGTAGAGGTACACCTAACATTAAAAAAGAGTTGGTTGTTGTACAAATATACATCCATCATGAAAAAGGGATGGCTCTATAAAAGTGCACCCAGCATGAGAAAGGGTTGGTTGTTGTACAGTTATACATCCAGCATGAAAAGGGGTTGGTTATGTAGAACTTCTTATGATGTATAGATTCGAGGGATGTCACAAGTCAATGGCCCGAGTACTTAGTTGTAGCAGCAGCAATGTCGAGATCTAGTGATGATCCTGATGAAAGAATACCTTGTTAAGAGGGAGTGTTGAAGTTTGTGTAACTTCAGAAGATATTCTTGTAGTGCATTTATTGTATTATTGTTGTACCTTCTTTGAGATATGTTATTGATATAATTGGTCATGTAAAAGTCTTGAAATAATCAAAGTAAACCTTTCATTGTAAATCGGGTCAATAGTACCCAAAAGAATTATTATATCATTGGTATTTTGAGTCTCCCTAGAGAAGTCAGCCCAGTAAGAGTAAGAAGTTGGCCTAGTTAGGGTAATAGGTCACTCACCTGATGAATATAAATAGAGAGGCTGCACCTCTCATTTGGTCACACAACTCGCTCAAGCAAGTGCGCAAGAGAGAAAAGAAGAAGTTCGTTGGAGAGGAGAAGAAGTTGCTTTGTCTTTTTGGGTTTATCTTATCTTGGTTTGGCATTGTATTTGGTGACCAGATCTATACTAACCAACATAGATCCATTATAAATTCGAATATATCAAGCACTGAGAAAGATCCAATTTATTGATATGTTTTTTTATGTATCTTAAAATCAAGAAATTTGATCCCTTTCTTGCTTCATAAATCTGAGTTTACGTTTTAATTTTTTTAATAATAAGACTTCATAAAAAAATTCAATTACTTTTCATAATTTTTTATTTTATGAGCCAACATGGATATTTTTAATTACTTTTTTTTGTAACACTACGTTACGTTAAAACATCTCCCCCATATCGGGTTGTAGAGCACCTCGCTCCTCTCGATGCAAAGAAGTTGCTAGGTTTTCTCCCTTGTGGTTTCCTAGAGGAAAATCTTTGTTCTTTTGTGTTGTTGTACTTATCTTTCTTTCAGTGATCCTATTGCATATGGTTATGATGAAATAATGCAAATTGTTTTGAAGATCTAATATAACCATTAAAATTCTCACACAATTCGCCTTCGAGGAAAGGTACTTTCCTCTGGAACTTGTATACTTTGGATGGACAAAGGTGGCGCCAAAATTCTCTATGAACCTACGGGAAAAGTGTAAACATTTGGGATGTTAAATGGAGAGGCCGCGATCTAGGACCATTGTTAAAAAAGCCACGTTTCTAAGAAATCGGTGATATTTTCAAGGAGTCTGTTCTACTAGTGAAGATGAGAGACTTCTATGAATGTAGATCAAATTATGTTTTTATGACTTTTTGTTAGTTTTTCTTAATTGCTTATATGATATTCTAAAACAATTTACAATAGTAGGATCATTGAAAGAACAAGCATAGCAAAACAAAGAACACAAAGATTTTCCTCGAGGAAACCACAAGGGAGAAAACCCCACAAAACTTCCTTAGTATAAAACTCAACCAAGAGAGTGTAAAACCCCAAGATAACTTCTCCTCTCTCTGTGGTACACTTCTTCTTTTCTCTCCAGCAAACTTGCTTGAAGGAAGAGTGTACAAAATGAATGAGGTGCCCCACCTCTTTATATTTATCAGTTGAGTAACTTAATTACATAACTAGGTCGGTCAGGTTCTCTAATTAGGGTCGACCTACCTACAAAGACTCAAAATAATATTTATAAAATACTTTTGTGGGTATTATTGTCTCGACTTACAACGGAGGTTTTACCTCATGACTTTTACATGACCAATTACATCAAGAACATCTCTGAATGGAGGAATAACAATAATACAAATATAACATCTTCCGAAGTTACATTATTTTAACACTCCCTCTTAACTAGGAAGGTATTCTTCATCAGCAGCAACCACAACAACAAATGTACAACTGACTGGTGAGTCTCTATATGTCATAGGAAGTTTTGGAATAGCATCATACATATTCATCATCAATCTAGAACTACATTATCATCAACATCATCAGTATGTGGATACTGGGACATCATCATCGTCATCAGTATGTAAGTAGCATCATCATCTAGAGCATCATTAGTATATTGATACTAGAACATCATCATCTACAGCATCAATATCTGAATACTGGATCATCATCTTCAACATAAGTATGTGAATATTGGATCATCATCATCAACATCAATATGTAAATAATGGAACAACAACAACATCATTGGCATGTTAGTGTTAAATCAGCATCATCAACAAATAAATGTTAGATCATCATCTGCACCATCAACATAGAGATGTTGGAAAAACATCAGCAGCAGCGGCATAGAAATGATGAAACAACATCATCATCATCAGCATAGAAATGTTGGAATCAACAGAGAGTGTCGGCATCTCATGGTCTTCACTAGCATGGAAATGTTGGTATAATCATAGAGTGTTGGCATCTCATCGTCTTCATTAACATGAAAATGTTGATATCAGCACAGAGTGTTGGCATCTCATCGTCTTTCCCATAGGACATTTGAAGCAGCGTCACGGTGGGTTCTCTAGTAGATCCACTCGGGTGTTTGTCTAACTAATTAACCCTTTCGAGCTAAACAAGCATAGTTAGACAGATGGATCTCCCTGGGGACCAAACAATTCTTGTCTGGCTTACTAACTATTTCGGTCCAAACAAGCCTAGCCATACATACCCTACCTAGGCTAAGCTACCACACAACTACAATAGGAATCCTACTATGTCTTCATCACTCCCTCTTTCGAGGGAGGTCCTTTCGGACTACACCAAGCTTGTCTCAAAAGTATTCAAAATTTACACGAGACAGAGGCTTAGTCAACACATCAGCCACTTGTTCCTTTGTAGGAACATACTTGAGCTTTACAGCTCCCTTCTACACCATATCTCAGATGTAATGATATCTAATTTCGATATGTTTCGACTTATCATGAAACATCGAGTTTTATGTCATCTTAATACAATTATGATTATCGCAATGGATATCAGTCACATCTATCTCTGCATCAAATAATCTTGCTAACATCTTGTGAAGCCATATTGCTTTACTACAAGTTGAACATGATGCAATCTATTCATCCTCTATCGTGTTAAGTGCAATACTGGTTTTCTTTCTACTGAACCACGAGATCATTACCTGATCCTAAACTAAAACAACATCCTGAAGTGCTCTTTTTGTCTTCGGCACTTCTTGCCCAATGTGAAACTGTAAATCTGTGTAATCTGATCTCACCATCTAATGCATATCTGAAACCTTAATCCAATGTACCCTTCAGGTACCTCATCACATGTTTTGTTGCCACTAGGTGAACATGTCTTGGTTCCACCATACACTAACTTAGGATGTTTACAACAAAACATATATCTAGCCTCGTATTGGTCAAATACATTAGTGAACCACTAATGTTTATGTATACGGAAACATCCACTATCTCTAAAGAATCGTCATTCAAAAGCTTCAAGTTTATTGTCATCGAAGTAGTCATAGCCTTACAATCCATCATCCCAAATCTCTTTAGGATCTCTACTGTATATTTTTCTTGGTTTAGGAAAATCTCGTTTGGATACTGCCATACTTCAAGACCTAGAAAATAGTGCATCATTCCAAATCCTTTCATCTCAACTTCTGCATCGAGCTTCTTCTTGCATTCGTTGATGGGCTTATATTCACCTGTCAAAAATAGATCATCCACATATAGTAGTAATATCATAATCCCATCATCTTCAACTCTATAGTAAAAGTTGGAATCTACTTTAGTCTTGGTAAAGCCCAAACTCATCAGGAAGCCATCAATTCTTCCATACCATGCTCTGGGTGCTTGCTTCAACCCATAAAACGCCTTCAAGTTTGCATACACGAGTCTTCTGATCATCTATCTCAAAGCCTCGCGATCGTTAAATGTATACTTATTCTATAACTCCATTTAGGAAGGTTGTCTTTTCCTCTATCTGATGTAACTTCCACTACATCTTCAATGCTAAAGGAAGGATGGTTCTGATTGAGGTGTACCTTACAACTGGTGCAAAGGTCTCCTCATAGTTGATTCCTTCATTCTAAAAGAATCCACGAGGTATGAATCTTGCCTTGTACTTCTCTATACTGTCGTCTGCTAAATGCTTTGTTTTGTAAATCCATTTTGAGGATACCACTGACTTGTTCTTTAGTCTTGGTCTTACTTCCCATGCATCGTTCTTTATTATGGACTAGTATTCCTCGGCCATGGCATCTACTCATTCCTTCTGGTTTGTTACTTCTTTGAAGCATGTAGGTTCTTCACCAACAAGATTACATATCAAAGCCACATTACTAAGGTATGGCTTTGGCCTTTTACTTTCTCTGATGATTCCTTCTCGCACACCATATCTTCCTACTTCTTCAATTATTTCACATGCCCAAGCAAACATTTTTTTGCATGAGGTCATCTCACTAGGAAATTCCTCAAGTCTCTAAGGTTTTGTCATGTCATGATCCTCGGGTGCATTAAAGGGAGGTCTAAAATGGGGCTCCTAAGAAAAATAATAAAATAATATTTATTCATTTTGAAGGAAGAAAGAAAAAAACTACTTTTTTGTTCGTATTTTCAACATATCTCCCTATGTTTTTCAAGTATTTCTTGTTTTTGGGGTAGCAGGGTCCATCAAAAGTATGCAATATGAATACTCAATAGATGCAAAATTTAATTCTGCACCCAACGAGTCCTCACACTCAAAATTTGAGTTAAAATACAAAGACGTGTTGAAAATACGAACAAAAAAATAGTTTTTTCCATGACAAATATGTCAAATCAACCATTATGGTTGACTCATTTTATTGAATTTCTACTGCATCTTGATTTCCAACTCACAATAATTTATTGTTGGTTTGTTTTTTTACAAGGCCCATTTTAGACCCTAAATTTTCCTCCTCATTTCTGACTGGTTTGGAAACTTAAGCAACTCTAGGAGCTTCATGCTCCTCTTCTACTTCCTTATCTTTCCTTGATTTTTTGAAAGTTGTATCTTCGTCAAATGTGACATCGCTACTTAGTTCAATTTGACAGTATCCTAGGATATAGATTTGATAGGCCTTTGATTGCTCACTATATCCTACAAACAATTCATTCTTTCTCGAAGGGTCTAACTTCGATCTTTTCTCCTTGGGAATGTGCATGTATACTAGACAACCAAATATTTCTAGGTGATTGACTTCGGGCTTTTCTCCGGTAAACATCTCTTCTGGAGTTTTATTCCCAAGTGCACTATGGGATATTATATTATGTACATACAATGTTGTTCTCGCTGCTTCTTCCCATAGGTACATAGGTAGATCTTGATCATGGATCATGGCTTTTACAGCTTCCATGATATATCTATTATTTATTTCTGCCACACCATTTTGTTGTGGATTATAGGGGATGGTGGGCTCCCTCTTAATCCCAGCTTCTTTGCAGTGTTCGTTGAATTCATCTGATGTGAACTCACCTCCATTATATGATCTTAAGGTCTTGATCATTTTTTTCAAAGAGGTTTTCTACAAGAGCCTTAAACTCCCTGAACTTTTCAAATACTTCATCTTTCTTCTTCAAGAAATAGATCCAAGTTTTGTGGGAGTAGTCATCAATGAAGGAATCATAGTAAACATACCCGCTTAATGAAGTAGTTTGCATTGGTCTATATACATCCGAGTGAAAAATGTCTAGAATCCCTATTGCTTTAGGGTCACTGCTTGGAAAAGGGTTCTTAGTATTCTTTCCTTGTGCACATCCTTTGCACACTCCTTCATAGTTTACCTGAAACTCTGGTACACCTGTCACCTCCTTGCTCACAATTGGCAATGCTTTGTAATGTATATGAGCAAGTATTTTGTGCCACAAATCACATGGGCTTACGGTTCTAATCATCAAGGTTGAATCTACATGCCTCTTTAATTTGTAGAGTCCTTATTCGACTCCAATCACTACTACATCATCTATAGTTTTCCTTTTGTCCACATGAGGACTTCCCCATCTATGAAAGCAACTTTGAAACCTTTCTTATCTCAGGTTGAGATAGAAAGGAGATTTTTCTTCAGCCCCGAGACATATAAAACATCCTTCATCTTCATGGACTTTCTGAACTCCAACTTATAAGAGGCTTCTCCCATCCCTTTGATGGGATATTGAGAATCATCTCTGAGCATCACGTTATGTGGGGAATCATGTTGTACAAGACAAGAGAGAGGCACCACTATCTACTAGCCAAGTATCACTTCTAGGTGAAACTGAACCTATGAGTGTTGAAATCAAAACATATTCTTCACAGGAATCTTCACCTTCTTTAGTTCTCTTCTCATCTTCTTGATCATCATCTTCAATTGCATGGGCTTGGAATCTTTTGTTCCTCTTCTTGAGTTGTTCTACCTTAAGGGGACAGTTAATGGAGATGTGTCTCATCTTGTGGCAAGTGAAGCATTCATAAGATGAAAACTCCTTCTTGACCTTCTTATTCTTCTAAGGCTGAGATAAAAAGGAGATTCTTCTTCAGCCCCGAGACATATAAAACATCCTTCATCTTCATGGACTTTTCGAAGTTCAACTTATAAGAGGCTTCTCCCATCTCTTTGATGGGATATTGAGAATCATCTCCAAGCATCACTTTATGTGGGGAATCTTGTTGTACAAGACAAGAGAGAGGCACCACTATCTACTAGCCAAGTATCACTTCTAGGTGAAACTAAACCTGTGAGTGTTGAAATCAAAACATATTCTTCATAGGAATCTTCACCTTCTTTAGTTCTCTTCTCATCTTCTTGATCATCATCTTTAGTTGCATGGGCTTGGAATCTTTTGTTCCTCTTCTTGAATTGTTCTACCTTAAGGGGGCAGTTAATGGAGACGTGTCTCATCTTGTGGCAAGTGAAGCATTCATAAGATGAGAACTCCTTGACCTTCTTATTCTTGTGAGACCCTTGAATTTTTCTGGGAGGATGATCATAACTCTTCATCTTGTTCTTGCCTTTGGTATGGGTTGTCAAAGCTTGACCTTCATTTTCATTCAGCTTCTCTTCTCTAACTACTATTATTTCTTATTCTTAAACACATTCTTCCCATAACTTTTGGAACTTGGTCAACTTTCTTCTGTAACATATCCCTCGAATGAAAGATTCACATTCTCTTAGGAGACCATTCAAAGTGGTCATTACAACTTTTGTTTCTTCTATCATGTCACCAATAGCTTCCAACTGCTCCTTGATTTGGGATACTCTTGTAAGTATGATTGCATGGTCTCTGACTTCTGAACCTTCACGCTTTTGAGTAGATTTCTCAAGGTCATCTTCCTCTTCACATTTCTTCCTTCAAATAGGTTGAATAGGGCATCAAACATTTCCTTTGGTGGTCTCCTTGAAGTGAAGATATTTGAGGGATCAAGTGATCTTTGATGGAGTTAGCTATTATCCTCTTAGCCTTGATCATATCCTTCTTGTGCTTGGCCTTTGCTTCATCTCCTTCTGGTTCTGCAACTTCCTCATTTATGAAGCATTCTAGATCATTCTCTTCTAGGATGAGCATGATCATATACTTCCATGCTCTAAAGTTCTCAACACTCTCAAGCTTCTCATACAGCTTGGTATTGTTTGTCATCTTTAACAAAATAGAAATAGAAAAAACAATACTTACTTTGAGAAAACTGCTTCTAGCTAACCTTCTTCGAGATGACCTAGGGTTTGCTGGTAAAACCCTAATTTTTCAGTTGAGATCACTTGTAGGGCTGAGTGATGGAAAAGATGTGCCTCCCCAAGGCAAGCTAGACTGTAACTTATTTTTCCTGAGATTGATGATGGAACTTTCAAAAAAATGAAGCCCTAGTTCTTCCCGACAATAGTGTCGGGCCCAAAAATGAAACTTCTCAAAATTCAGTTATGTTTTCACAGAAATGTGTGCCCTCCTAGGGCAAGTTGAGTGAGCCCTCTTTTCTGGTTGATCTATCGAGGGAATTGTTTGAAATAACAAACCCTAGCTGCACAATGTCTCCTTTCAGGTTGATCATATCCTTCTTGTGCTTAGCCTTTGCTTCATCTCCTTCTGGTTCTGCAACTTCCTCCTTTATGAAGCATTCTAGATCATTCTCTTCTAGGATGAGCATGATCATATACTTCCATCCTCTAAAGTTCTCAACACCCTCAAGCTTCTCATACAGCTTGGTATTGTTTGTCATCTTTAACAAAATGGAAATAGAAAAAACAATACTTACTTTGAGAAAACTGCTTTTGGCTAACCTTCTTCGGGATGACCTAGGGTTTGCTGGTAAAACCCTAATTTTTCAGTTGAGATCACTTGTAGGGCTAAGTGATGGAAAAGATGTGCCTCCCCAAGGAAAGCTAGACTGTATCTTATTTTTCCTGAGATTGTTGATGGAACTTTGAAAAAAATGAAGCTCTAGTTCTTCCCGACAATAGTGTCCAGCCCAAAAATGAAACTTCTCAAAATTCAGTTATGTTTTCAAATTAAATGTGTGCCCTCCTAGGGCAAGTTGAGTGAGCCCTTTTTTCTGGTTGATCTGTCAAGAGAATTGTTTGAAATAACAAACCCTAGCTGCACAATGTCTCCTTTCAGGGTGGCTCTGATACCATGTTAGTTTTTCTTAATTGATTAGATGATATTCTAAAACAATTTACAATAGTAGGATCACTGAAAGAACAAAAAGCACGATAACACAAAGAACACAGATTTTCCTCGAGGACCACAAAAGAGACCCGCAAAACTTCCTCACTATAAAACTCAACCAAGACAGTGTAAAACCCCAAGATAACTTGTCCTCTATCTGACGCACTTCTTCTCTCTCTAGCGAACTTGCTTGAAGGAAGAGTGTAGAAAATGAATAAGGCGCCTCACCTATTTATATTTATCAGTTGAGTAACTTAATTACCTAACTAGGTCGGCTAGGTTTTCTAATTAGGGCCAACCTACCTAGGAAGACTCAAAATAATATTTATTAAAATACTTTTGTGGGTACTAGTGCCCCCACTTACAATGGAGATTTTACCTCATGACTTTTACATGACCAATTACATCAAAAACATCTCTGAATGGAGGAATAACAATAAATAAATAGAATATTTTCTAAAGTTACATTATTTTACACTTTTGTGGAGAGAATCGTGGATAAAGATATCTTCAGGCAGCAAGCTAATTTGTCATGTAGATTAGTAAGGAATGTTAGATTTCCCAGAAAAGAATATAACAAAGGGTCTGAAATGGAACAACCTTCAACAGATTCCAGAAAGGAATTTTATGAAATTTACTCCAATAACAGGATTCAAAATCCCAGGTTTGATGCAGAGTGACAATGGGATCTAGCGGGTACATAAGCCAAGGAAAAACACTGCCCATTGGTGGTTGGCTCACAAGGATTTCTACATTAATGCAGGAACAAACAGTAGGAATAATAGAGCATAATCAAGATGCCAGATCTGTAGTGGCAATAATGGTGTTGCTCACATATTTTAGTATGTGAATAGCTTAAAAAACTATTGGGTAAATGGATAAGAACATTTGATCTGGAGCAATGCTTTTTAGGGACTTTGGCGCTATACAGTAGGCTGGTAATATTTTATGCAATCAGCTCTTGAGGAATCTCAAATTAAAGTTCAGATAAATGCACCAAGTAACATAGTTAGCCCATATTTATGGTAAAAGTACTTATTCACTCAATTTGGCAGGCCGTGAACAATGCTTTCTTTGAAAAAATATTTTATCGCCCAAGAGAAAATGAGGGAGCATACAGATGCTATGCTGGCGGCAAGTAATAAATTTGGGATAACTGCCAACAAATTTAATCATGGTCTGTCATGATTTTCCAATAAAGTACTTACACAAGTTATTCCTCTTCAAAAATTTAGAAAATCTACAACTAAATAATTCTCGGGGTAGTAACATGGAGAGCGTATTACTTCATGATTAAAGGGTAATCATGTTGGGATATGCTCATGTAATCTCCCATTCTGTCAACGTATTTTCCCAGGGTTCTTTGTTCACCCTCCTATCTCAACTCTAGAAATTAGTCCAGTTCATGACCCATGAGTTGCGATGCATAAGCTTGCTTTCTCAGATTTTTAAGAGAACTACAGTATCTAAGGTGGCATATTTTTGGTGGTTGCAAAAAGATCATCAAGGGGCAATCGTAAAGACACACTTGACTGTAACATTGACGAGAGCCATTTAGGCTCTTACAGAGAAAATGTGGATTAAGTGAATAGGCAATAGTTGTTTCTTGGATCACTCTTGTAGTACAGGAATCTATAGCAGCCTTTTGAAAGAAGGTGTGGGAAGATGGCCATCGGAACCCTAGCATAAAATTCAAATTCTTATAGCAAATGAAGCAACTTTTCTTTGGCCAATTTAATGTTGCTTTGTGTTGTCAACAGCTCATTTCATCTGCATGAATTCAAAATTTATGATATTAACCATCACAGAGCGGTATAAGTTGCCAGCATACCTTATGCCTCCATAACAGACAACCTTAGAGGTTAAATCTACTGACTTTCAGCATCTTTTGTTTCTTCAGCTATACTTGTTATGGCTCATAGGAAGTTAACACCCGCCATTTTGTAACTACCTTCCAATTTCATAAATTCTTTATGGGAAAAACAATTGTAACCTTGTCCTTTAAGGGCTGTAACCTTGTCCTTCAAGGGTTATCTTGCACAGCCTTGAAAACAAATTAAAGATTGAAATATTTTTGTTTCACACACAAATCTATTAGTCACCTCTGTTAAGCTAACGTCTAATAGATTTTGACAAAATTGAAAAAGTAAAACAATCCGCAGTCTCTTAAACTGGATTGCAATCTAGTTGAAGAAAATATGTTTTGCTTTACTGGTATCCAGCAAGATGAAACTATCTTGCATTACAGGGCCATGCAAAAGAGGCCTTTATTAAGACATATTAATCATGTGATGCAAATATAGAGACTCGAGTCCATGAAAATTCGAGAGGTTGGTTAACTTCTGAAAGCACCATCACATCTGCCCACTTACTGTTTGATGCCATATTTAATTACTCACCTTAGAATGAATCCAATTTTGTTCAACTCACTTCCCTCTTAATCCAACAACATGAATCTCTTTGGAGACATCTGATAAAATTTAAAAGTTACCGAGAAGATTAACATGGCCCCTTCAGAAGGATGACAGACAAAAAATGAGACATGGTCCATGACCTTTTATAAAAGAATGTGACAAGAAGCATGGGACTTTCAAATTTCCTTAGCGATTTCAACATTAGCGGAGTCTAAAATAAGCCCAACTTCAATCTCAGTGATGAGGTACAGTATACTTGCTTTTAAATCTTCACTGCTGCTGTTCATCACATCCTTTGTAAAATGATAATAGTCTCTTTTTGCTTGGGTCAAAACCAAAGCAAACAGGAAAAAACAGCAGGGATTTGAACTCCTCAAGGTAGGTGATAATAGTCTCTTTTTGCTTGGGTCAAAACCAAAGCAAACAGGAAAAACCAGCAGGTATTTGAACTCCTCAAGGTAGGTGTCAGTTCATTTCAACAAGCTTTTCATCTTGAAATCCTCAAAACCCATTCATGAGGCAGTCTTCACAATATGCAATAAAGAAACCATCTCACAAATTAAGGTGTTAGGATAGAACAAATTAAGGTGACTCTCACAATCTCCTCCCAACTTCAATCTCAGTGACGAGGTACAATATATTTACTTTTAAATCTTTACTGCTGCTTTTCATCATTACTTTTGAAAAAAGATATTAAACAGGAAAAACCAGCAGGAATTTGAACTCTTCAAGGTCAGGTATCAGTTCATTTCAACAAGCTTTTCATCTTGAATTCCTTCAAAACCCATTCATGTGGCAGTCTTCACAATTATGCAATATAGAAACCATCTATCGGGTGTTAGGATATAACAATTTAAGGTGACTGACAATCTCCTCCCATGCAGGTTAATTTGAAAGCAGCTGAATATTTGTGTAAACCAAATTTTGTCCTTGCAGGAGGTCGAGCTGGACAACATGGATGTTTGTGAGGAAATGTGCCAATTTTTCCATGTGACTTACTGGGTGCATTAAGTAAAACCCATCGATGGTAGCCTGAGTAGAGTTTCACAAAATGGCACATTGCTGATAGTAAGAATAGAAACATAAACATACAATGCAGTATTGGATATCATCAATGAATAGATTTATAAATGCACTGGCCAACAAGGAAAGGTACTTAAGACAAAGTGTTACCCTTAGGCTCATAACAATCAATCACTTTCAGTACCAGGGTGAGCTAGTAATGCACTGGCCAACAAGGAAAGGTACTTAAGACAAAGTGTTACCCTTAGGCTCATAACAATCAATCACTTTCAGTACCAGGGTGAGCTAGTGTAGGCAACCATATGGCATAGTACTCCAGAGAAAAATGTTCAAAATTAATCTATAATAGAAAAAACTTATTATAATTCTCTCAGCACATGAGAAGGGTTTCATAAGACTGATAATCTTTTAAGCTCCGGAACATTTCCAACAAGATCTGAGACATGCCAGTGCTCACCAATAAATTGTTATCAACATGATTCTAGATTGTTGAACCACTAAAGTGTCCTTCCCCATTGTTCTTAATCACAATCCTACTCAAGACATACAAAAGGAAATTGAAACAGGCCATCTCAAAGTACATACAAAAGGAAAATGAAACAGGCCATCTCAAAGTCCTCTTAAGCAAGCCGCTAAGATTGTATGAACCAAAATAGAGAAGACCTTATTTTATTTGTTTAATTGAGAAATAGTTCATATATTTACAAGGAATATTTACAGCCATGCCCACTCGAGGGATTTGAACCCAGGTCTCCACAGTAATACAAGCCTGATGACCTTACTGCTTGATGTTAGACCACATTCCCGTAATATAGTAATGATATTGAAAGTTAACAAAATAAAGAAATATTGATTTAAAGTAGAGTATTTAAAACATTTATCAGCAATTTTCTGTATTATGTAAGTAATGACGATGTAATTTCAGGGAATGCATTAAAACCTAAACGACCTAATGATAAAATACTATGCCTGTGTACAGCTCAAACAGCCTAGACCCTAGAGTCTGTTAGGTCGTGATTGCTGCAAAATTCTCCTGTTATAAACTAATGTGTATGAAGATGCTTAATGAGTACACCATTAGAATGGCCACTGCATGATTATGTCCAAAAGCACATACAAGGAAAGAATGCAAACAATAAAGATCGTTCGGTTCAAAAAGCCAATTTCTGAAAAGAAACTACAACTAAGAAAAACATTTGAAGGAAGGGAACACTGACAAATATAAATAACAAGAATGAGCATGAGTAACAAATAAAAAGACAAACTTCCGCAGAATGGTCCATTGGATCAAATCAGAGAATTAATTCACTGGAGTTTTCTTGTTTCATGGGTTTTTGTTCAGTGAGTTTATTTTCCTCTTCTCTTTAAACATGTAGGATCTCTAGCTAAGGAAATTACTAATTTTTTGTCCTTTTTTTAACAAATTATATCTATATGCATGTCCACATGTATTCATTCAACCACAATGAGTCAGCTGGGATTGATAAAAAGCACTTCCAGCATTTCTGAATGTTACTTCGAAATAGGGGCTAGAAAAGGTACCAATCAAAACAGAGAAATGTAGTACCATTGCATGAAATGTTACATATAACAGAGGCTATAAAAAGGTGCCTACCAAAACATAAACCTGTAGTAGCATTCCATTAAGCATTTCCCTTTCGAATCTATGTTTCAAACCTGAGACAGTTCTCAGATAGATAGAGTACCATTAAAAGAAACAAAAATTGAATAAAAACCCCAACTAAAAATAAGGAACATAGACTATAACTTATTGCCAAAAAAACATGGCATCTTTAGTGAGTGCAAGTGTGTGTCCCATTACAATTGAGCAAATGCCATCATTTACAAAAACTGCATACCTGATCATTATTAGAGCTTGGACTTCAAACAATGGTATATTAAAAAAGAATGTGCCTTAACCGAGTCTGCTATCAACAATCTATGTTCTCTAGATAATTACTCATACAGATCAGTAGATCAGAGGTAGATAATACTCAACAATCCGTGGAACAATAGAATAATTACCTAAAACTTGTCAGCATTTTCACTCAATGTAGCATCTGATTCAAGCTTCTTGCACATGCATATCTTTCTGATGTAGACCACCATGGCAGCATGTATCTACCCCAAGCATTGATCACCGTGAGAACAAAAAATACATGGTCCTTACAGATGTGAAGTCAAAATTCCCAAATGAAGTGCAGATACATACAAATAAAGAAAGGAAATCTGATCCAGGATCTTTCCTGTACATCCAAAAATGGCAGACAGACACAGAACAAGTCCTTGAGTACGGAACCGTATCCTAAATGCACCTTGAGTAGCAGTACCTTGCAATTTGAAGTATGCCATTACTAAGCAATAGCAAACAATGAACCAGCCACAGCAAGAGCAATGCCAATGCCACCAGGAGTTGTGGAATTGTAGAATTGTGATTCCTATTGAGAGTTTGTAGGATCATCGCCACTTTCACCCTGTTGTTGATGACTGGAACCCATGAACTGGTGCTCTGATTTAGTATTCTTATTGTAAGCACTCAGTGCAGCAAGCATTCCCAAATGTCCTTCAGCCCCAAGACCTAGCCCAGTTCCAGCCGGCGATGTATCCTGCAATAGCATGGAGGTCAAAGGCATATGTCTCAAGTGCCCACCAGGAAATTCCAACCCCATTCCTGCAGAGAGATTGAGTCTAGGCATAACCAGGCCACTGGGCAAGACAGATGAAAGCGGCATAACTCCAGGATTGTTAACAGAAGCAGGATTGCTGGAGCCGGAAGGGGTCGCCGTAGCAGCAGCCGCCATGCTGTACATGGGACCTACAGAACCAGAAGGAAAAGTCCATATCTGCTGATTAGAAGGACCTCCACCAACAATACCAGGAGCCGAGGATGAGCTTGCTGTGAAAGGAAGCATCCAGAAAGCTCCAGGCATGGAACCACCTCTGTCTGGAGCTACTGCCCACATGGACATAAGACCTGAGGCTTGTGGAGGGGTAGTGTTTTGAGACAATGGTGCCGCTTGTGCTTGAGGGGGGGGCTGCAGCGGAGTCTGCCTCGCTGTAGGTGCAGGCTTCGCGGGGACAGCACTGATAGACGCCGATGCAGTCAGTGGGTCATCCTCTTTCTTCACAGTCACCCCTCTAGCTCTCTTCTTGACTCTGCCCCCCTCCAATGTCTGGTCATCTGGGACAATTCTTGGTCCTCCTGAAGCATCTGGGCCTGTTGTTATTTTCCTTGTCCTATCCAATACATTCTTTTTGTCCTCACACTCGTCCCACTCAGTTTTAGCCCTAAGACCTATGGCAAGAGGCCTTATGGTGGCGCTACTGGCCATCGTCGAGGGAACAGAACTTCTAGCAGAGCTACCCATAGCCATAGCTAAAGCAGGCACAGTCCCAGTACCTGTTGCTTCAATGATTGCTGGCTCTGCCTGTTCCAGGAGCCATCTGATTGTCTCTCCGTCAGATTTATGACCCAACTCTCTTGTTAACTGAAAAATCCTTGCGGCGCAAGTGGCCGGCATTCTTATCCTCCTTCCCCTTCCCTCAACCTTGGTATGCCTGTCCTTAGTTGAAGACCTCTTTGGGGGTGTCTTTTTCACGACAACTGATTGCTGTTGATCTTTCAGTTGCCCCTCCCTCTGGACCTCCTGCTTCACCTCAACAGACTGAGAAATTCCAGTTACCAATGGCATGCTTTTGTTCTCATCCGTCTGCTTGGCAGAAGCAGAAGAGGGAGAATTTGCTGGGGTACCAATCCCAGAAGCCCCACCCACGGAAACCATGGTCTGCGCAAATGATCCCACACTCAAATGGGTCCCCTGCTGCTGCTGCTCTTCACTATTCCCATGTCCCACAGGCTCCATACTTACAAAATTAAGCCCTAAAACTTCCCCAAAAATGTTTTATCGGGGCTGGAATATGGGTTTTAGATGACTAGTTCATTGTATTGTTGTAAACCTGAAGTGTTATATATATGCTGCTAAACCTAGGTTCTATGCAATAACAAAATACTGAATTTCTCAAGCAGCCGGGGTTTCTTACCATTGATGGTCGGCGAAGTCCCCGGGCATGGAGGTCCTGTGCTCTGACTGGCAAGAAACCTTCCCAAAACACCCCAGAAAACGCTGGTTTTGCACTTTAATTTGCCTTCTGAAGCCGGGGATTGAATAGGATCTGGGATAACCTGTGGGTATATCTGGAAAACAGCAAGAGTTATCCAGAAACAACCCTAAAAAACGCTGCAATCAATAAGTACAAGGAAAGAAGATGGGATTGGCTGTATGTGATCCTTCAATGATAAGTACCCAATCGTTTGTGAAGTACAGAGAAATCTAAAATTGGGCATGACAAACAGCTTCAGAGGCCCTCAACTGCACTACCCATGTCCCAGGAATGGTCTGAAATTGTTCCATACCCCAACAATAATAGCAAGTACGACTCGACTAGGAACTAGAATTGGCTGGGGTTGAGAGTCTGAAACCTATAAAATTCAGAACCCAATTGGAAAAAGCGTACAAGGGGGGCTAAGTTTGGCCATGATAAGACCACCCAACTGGCCAAAAGGCACGAAAAGTCTTCGCAGGGATGGAAGCCCTACGCATGCGCCTTGCTGTCTGTGCCCTGGATAGAAATAGTGACTATATTTGGAGAGGATTTGGAATTTGAATAAAAATGGCATGGGATTGGAGAGTTGGCCGCAAGAAAGTACACAGAGAGCCAGCAACGCCATATGTGGAGAGTGGTTAGGTTTAGTAAGGTGAGTGGGGTATAAATTGATACAAGGATCTAGGGGCATTCTATGTGTATACACGTGGCACCGGGTCCCTCTAGATTTGGCCTCGCTTTTAGTGGCAGGCCCACACTTATCTAACAACCGGGTCCCCCTAGATTTCGCCTCTCTTTTAGCAATAGGCCCACAGTTATCTAATAATTTATGTTATTCACATATTGGCCCAGATGCATTTGAGCTGCCAGAAAATTCCCCTAAGTATGGGTCCACACCCATGTTTTTCCTGCACTAAATCAGATTAGTGCTTGGTATTGGGCACTAACTATTCAGGTGTCTGTTCTCCTCTGCTCCCACTGATGACTCGGACACCACCCTCTTCCTTGATCTTTCTCACACAGAGACAGGCACAAGCAGCATCCCTATTCCTTGATCTTTCTCACACACAGACAAGCAGCATCACATCAGCAAACCAGCTACCCCACCCATATCACAGGTTGAAATTTTGACCAATCTCCTGTTTTTCCCTTCCTTCCATGCACATGTTTCTGGTCAGAGTTATAATATATAAAATTCATTTCTTGGTTGGTCTGGTGGAAATGACCAGTCTATATGCATTTCAGTCAATGTTGTTCCTCTTAGCTACTTATCTGTTTTGAACCTACACCTTTCTCTATCTTATAGATTTCTTTACATATTTTTTTTAATTTTGAGTGGATTGCAGATAAGAGTTCAAACTAGTATTATATTGTTATTTTAAGAGTTCAAACTAGTATTATATTGTTATTTTAATTTGTTTTAGAAGTGGGTTGGTGTATTATTGTAATTTGTTTTTAGGAGTGGGTTAGTAAAAGTTGAGTATTGTTGAGTATTTTTATATAACTGTTATGGTTAGTAAAATATTGTTGTTATATTTTGTTTATAGAAATGAAATGAATTGATAAAATTATATTGAAATTTATTTGTGTACATATTAAATATATTGGGTTGAATTTTGAAGTTGGTAAAATTATAGTGAAATTTATTTGAATATATATTAAATATATTGTGTTGAATCTTGGAGTGTTTATTTAAAACTTTTAAAATGCTATGTAAAAAATTTCCAGAAAACTAATATAAGAAAATTTATTTTTATTTGAACAATTTTTAAATATAAATCCAATTAAATTTTATTACTGAAAAATTATTATTTTAATATTTATAAATTACAATTTTAAAAAATTTAACATTAAATAACTTTTTAAACAATAAAAAAAACTATTTCTATCTTAAGATATTCTATTAAACAACTTTTTAAACTATCAATTCCACAGTAACATATTCTAATAAATACAAAGCAGCAATTTGAATGCCCACATACAAGCCCAAACATTTTTGTAAAGTAACTTTTAAACTTATCATTAAATCTAGTAAATACTGAACATTTACAACTTTTCGAATATGTTGCCAAAATAGTTTATAAAATTAATGTGCAGCAGCACTCAAACACAAACACAGTAGACAAAGTTACTGCTCCAATGGAAAGTCCCTGGAAAGACACAGTAGAGCCCACTTCAAGAAAAGGAGGCTTTCTGCCTTCCTTCTGTCTATACATATATTATACTGTATTAGAGGTACCTTTCCTTGATTTAGGAAAAAGGTGAGCAACCACAAACTACAGAAAGCATATTTTAATCCTTTTGAGCTTTTGGACAGGCATATCAGACAAAACATTTAAATGCTGAAAGCCATGGTAGATGGAACAGTTCTTTAATTGTATTTGCATGTCTGATATTCTATAGAGCTTACAACTCCTGCAAACATAAAAGCAAGTGGCTTTGGATTCTGAACAAAACCAACATTTTCTTGACTCTGTTTTTTTATTTCTCTTTTGGGATTCCCCATGAAATCTAATTACCCTGGAGGGCACTCAGACTCCCAGAGTTCGGTGCCCACAGATTCAAAACGGAATTTAAAAATTCTCCACAATGTTTATGTTTGTGCAACTTAGAGTACATTTATTGAGATTCGTACAAATGAGTTGGTCAAATGTTGATTTTCCACCTGTCTCGCACTCAAAGCTTAAAAAAAAACAAGAAAAACAACGAGGCAAATGCAGCTTGCACATTCAATGGTCAAGAAATACAGAAAGGAAGAAAATGACAGGAGAGACAAAATCCCATATTCACAGGAAAACCTCACAAGGAGGGAAGTTGTGTGCATTTGATTGTCTTGTTTTACAATTTCCTCCTCCTTTCCGATAGCAAGTTGACTTTAAAGAAATTGACAACTTAGACCTTTATCCTCGTTCACTCCATCTAAAATAGTGATGATTAGATGGCTGCCATGATGATGATACAAATTTACATAAAATTCATATACTTAATTTTATTTAATATATGAAATGCATATACTTATTTAATATGAAACTTAAAGTCTTTATTTCTGCCATTCATAAATAAAGATTGATTTTCTTTTTGTTTATGTGAATGAGGAATTTATTACATTCACCACACGACAATTGCACACACATGCACTAACTCTCACAGCAAGCTTGGGAAGCATGATGGCAATGTTGAAGCCCTCCTCCTCAAAGCTGGAAGGTTAACCACCTTTTATTAGGCAACCAAGTTGTGAATCAAGATTGTATTTAACCCATGCATATTTGGTATGAAAACCTCTTGTCAAGAATAAAGGCTTTAAAAATTAGTTATGGAATTTCCTTCAAAACAAATTTCACATGTGTACATTGTTAGTGCTATTTATGCTTTACATGTTTGACCATCATTTTTTAGTGCCCTCATGGTTACATTAAATGGTAGAGGAAAATTATTATTTGGCAAGCCTTTTGAGAAAAATTTCAAGTCTTAAGGAGTTCAATATGTCAATAACAAATATAAAAAACCAACGAGTATTGAGGAAATGGACAAGCATATGTTTAGAAAGGTTGTTGCTCCTTCTTAAAGAGATGCAACTCTTAAATGATTGTGACGACTTAACTTCTAACTTGTTGTGAATGATTTCTAAAGATATCTTCATTAAACCCATTAGAAATAAAGGAACGAAACATGACATACATGAAAGTAAATGAACTAGTCAATAAAATCGTAAAGAATTTCTCCAATGAATTACGAGAGGTGATGCTCATATAAAACATAAATGATATTGACACACAACCATCACCAGCAAGTACAAACAAAATCTCATCATATGGAAGGAAACACCAAAGAGATATCACATATTTGAAATAGCCATTAAACGTTATGGATCATGAAAATTTTGGCATCGAGTACACCTTCCACGTATCACAATAATAGGATCTTAATTCATTCAATATAAAAGTACTTAATATTATATCAATCTTTCCTTTGAACCGTATAAGAGCTTGAGATGGAGAATATTCAAAGATTTTGAAGAGTACAATAACGTGGAAGAATGAGTAGAACTTCATTAGGACCTAGATGGCCATTTATGGAACTAATTACAAGGAAGAGATCATGAAATATATGAAACGAGAGGATTTTCAAGATTGGAGTAGCAAAATAAATATTCAACTCCTTCTTATAATGGTCTTTGGACAATTTCTATATCTATGGAATTAAAGTAAATGAGATCACCATGGTCCATGATGATCGCATGAGAGGAGAGGGAATGAGAGAGAAGGAAACCCAAAGGAGGTTAAGGACAAAACATAGAAAATAGGGAAGAAACTTAAGGAGGAAAGAGGGGAGGGTGATGGGTGGTTATAGTTGGGGGGGAGAGAACCCCATAAGGAGTATGGTAGTAGCAGAAAAATGTATGGAATCTCTTTATCTTCAAGTCCTCTTTTTTTTATACTTGGGCTTAAAGAAATTGATTGCATTCTTGATTGAATCTAATTTCTGACAGCTATTATGGTGTTGTGGAAAAACCTTAGCTACTCCAAGACTACCTCTCAAGACAAAACAACATATAGCCAAAGAGACAAATGGCACCTTTGTGGAGGGTTTTATTGTGTGGTAGGTTCATATGTTGAAAGAAGGGTGGAACATTTCATGTCCTTGGTAGGTTTTGTTACGGAGAAAACTTCCTATGGCTTGGGGTGGACCACAACATATAGTATGACACCATAAATCAATCCACTTCCAATATGCTAAAGATGTAAACAAATCTAACACTAAGGGATGAGAAGTGTGCCTTGTTCCAAACGTTTGTAGTAGATCCCCGTTGAGCTTCCAACCACACTTGCACCTACATTTCATTCTCAACAACAATGAAACATACAAGCATGATAGATATTAAGTGTTAGAACCTACTCTAGCATATATAAATCCAATATATATTCAAAGCAACTACATCCATGGATAAAAATATTCATAGTTACACATATAATGGACTAGAAATGGACATTTCTATTAAATATAAACAAAGATATAAGTGACAAACTCTATTGGCACCTCGTCGAAATCGAGAACCGAGTCCTCTACCTGGGCCTCCACCACTTCAATCCTCCATATCAATGGCAAGCTCACAAGACAATGGCAAGCTTGGGAAGAGCATCAATGGTTGCTCAAAGGACAAAGGGATGCAGACTCAAGTATGCAAGAATGGGGCACAAATCCACTATAGTTCCTTTGCTCTCACAAGTTCTCCTCCTCTAATGCATCCAAGTAGATCAATATATATGTTAAGAACCTGTGTCAATCCCCCTCTTTATTTTGTTGGTATATTTTGTCGGACACATATGCTTTGCAAGTCGTCAAATTAGTATGATGTATTATCGCACATTCATGGGGAGTAAGTAATAGTTGTTAAGTCGTCCAATTAATAGGTTGCATTATCCCACATTCATGTGGAGTAATAGTTGTTTAGAGTAGACTTAGTATATAAGTATGTGTTGAGGCTATTGAAAGTATCGAAGAGTTATTTTGTATTGAGCTTGCTCAAAGGAGGTTGCCCCCTCGAAGTGGCCCACGATCAATAAAATCTCTTTTATGCTCCAATATTTTTGTTATATCGTGCATTTTGATTGTTCATTACAGGAGGTTCTCCACAATATAGCCCTTCAATAGGAAGTGAAGGGTCGAGTCGAAGCGTTTCTAGGCATATGGAAGGCCAATAGTCAAGTTATTCGTTACTTGATGAAGAAAACTCCAATATTTTATTTTTGAGCACATTTCCCGATGTACGTGGGTCATAGTAGAGCAAGTTGTGTGTACAGGCAGTCTGTAAGCTGGTGACCTGCGTATACCAATAAATAAGACTTTTTAAGGGGTTTTTTAGATCATCAAATTTATATTGAGCAAAGGGGGGTCCAAAGAGTCTACATATGGACAGGGAAGGCCATAAAAACATGATCCACCAAGTGTGGTAAAATCAGCTATAACATATGCCCCCTAATGTGTGAGGTCAGAGGGGTAACACGATGGTCGAAATACATTATAACAATCCCAGAAGTGGAGTAATGAAGACCCAGGTGGAAAAACCAGTCACTCATTAGTACAATACAATGATAGGTCTCACCATGTGACTACAAATATGAAGTGTAGTAGTCCTTGAATACATAATAGTACAATGGCCATGAATAGGCATAATATACATATGTCACATGTGGTCATCGCCGCGTACAATATACAGTGAAATAATATCTTCATACTGAATGAAGACATCTGATGGTACACGGGAATCTAATTATGAGAACTGATATCTCATAGATACTGGCACGATCAAGGAGGTAGCATATATGAAATTCCGCTAAGTTTGGAGGTCTTCTACACAAATCATTGCTAGTACACGTCCCATGATGCGAATAAAGGTGTCGAGGTCGAACATGATGGACCATCGTCTGATTACCAGTCATTGATGTATACCATTAACATAGGCGATATATCCCACCGATAATGATAATGGGAATCAAGGTATAGAGTGCAATCAAACAAGTGTGAATAAATGTGTTGAGGTCGAACACTTGAGAGAGTCCATTGATCAGGTGACATTGATGAATTCCCCAATTTGTCGATGGTGAAGAACCTGCCACTGATGATTGCAAATCTGAAGGAACTCAATGGCCTCTAGATCCCTATTCCATAATAAATGATCTGAAGTCGATGGAATGGAATCTGGTGGAAGAATGGCATTAAGGCATCCCCCATCAACCAACATGAGGTACATAGCAACGCTGGATAAATTGGAAGAATTCGAACGATCATGATGTGCATGAACCAGTAACTGTATCAGGAATGGTTGACATGCAAAGACAAGATAACTAAGGAGTGGTCGACTCAGTCTTAAACTTCCTTAGAATAAGAGCATAAGGCAGATGGAGACTCATAAGAAGCATAGACTCAACATGGAAACTAGGACAACTCTGCGACACAGGAGGCATCGACAAAGGCTCCATAGGGACTAGAAGTATAACTAGTCGGTGGAGAAACTCAGAGTAACGAGTAGAGCTCCTAAAGTCATACTCATAACCCAACCAATGGATGGAACATACAGTGCTCTGTTCGAAGGCGACACAACACGACAAATGCTAAAGTAATATCATTTCCCGTTATGCTTTTTATGTTTTTTGATTTTTTTTGGGTCTTTTTCATATTGGAAAGCTTGAAAAGAATAAAATTGCTTATAGTACAACACTAGGAGGAAAGGAGTGTTGTAAGAAAGCAAACTAGTTCCAAGCAGTGGAACATACCTATGCATAATGCAAGGAAACATGTGCAGGATAAGGACACTCGGGGGGGATGTCTCCTCCAGGTATGGGATGATTAAGCTGCACAAGATATATGGAAGGCTCTACCTGTCTAGGATTTATCCAAGCTCGGGATATACCGCTCATAAAACTAAAGCAGGGATCCAACATAAGGCTCAATACGGAAAGTGGACGCATGAATGCAATTACAACTTGGTATAACTGGGAGTCTCTCCCAACATAAAGTTCAAGAAAGAATATGAGGTTCTTTCTCAAAGACATGGAAAGGCTACAAGGGACTCCCAGACCTAAGGGAGGATTCTCAGCATGGGTACCAAATGGCAAAGTGAGATCTATCTAGGGAACCCATGTATAGGAAGGCTCTACCACTTACGTAATGTTACTTCTATTAGCAGTGTGAAGGTTTCGTAACATTACGAAGTGGGTTTGTACCTATAGTTAAGGCGACATGGTCATAGGAAAATGCATGATGCATGCGGAAAAGTGACCCTATCCTATATGCTAGTTCGAAGTCATACCTGTTGTAGACATGAACAGGTCAAGACCTCGGCAAAAGTGCACCCAAAATGAATCCCTACACCACAACATTAGGCCAAAACAACTCAAAAAGGTTAATAAGGGTCCAAGCTATAGGCTAAGTGGGTAAAAATTTCAAAAGAAATTTGTTAAATAGTAAAAATTGACATTTTTACCATACCATTTTGTTTTTTACCACAAATAGTGAATTTGGAGCCATTTGGATCACAAACTTCAACTATCAATTCTGGGATCTAGGAGCAACGAAATCACGAACCGTCGAGACCAGGCAAATCCTACTCTCATTCCTCATCAATTCCATACATTTATTTTCATTTTCCATGGTGTATATTTTAGTTTGGAGCAACCATAAATGGGTATCCCAGCCCACGCAGGTCACAAGCTATTGAGTCATGTATAGGTCCTAATGTACACGAAAAAAACATAGACAACCCATGTACATACGCTATTGTTACTAGTAAAAGTCGCGTACATGGTCATGTATACCCAATTTAATGCCAAAAACTCATCAAAGTTAAATAATTTTTGAAAGGATTGTGCTGGAAGGGAGGGAGCATGAGCATGAGGATGTGGACAGGGAAGTCCACTGAGAAATAAACGCTTAATAAGCTCTAAAAAGATGTGGATTATACAAGTTTTGGAAGATTGGGGGTTTGAGGGCCCAACCAAGACTTCTTCAGATGTTTGTTGACTACCAGGACTCAGACACGGAGAATTTTCAACTAGATGGGATGCCCCTGAGACTAGAAACGAAAGATATATACTTCATTACCCAACTATCCCGCCAAGGCGAGGTAGTAAACTTGCGGGATCGTGGGGTGGGAGGAGGGATCACCATCGAGGAGTATATAGTTGTTTATTTCCTTCTAAATACTGAGAAGATCGAAAGCCATGTTCGGGTGAACTCCATCCAGAGCCTGAGTCTCAAGGTGATAATTATGGTACTAGCCAAGATAGCATGGTTGGCATCACTTCATCAGGCCTCCAAGCCTCTCATGTTTTATTCAGTAGAGTGTATGAGACCTATGGTGTATGATTGGAGCACATCATTGTTGAATGCTATGAAACAACAACTGAGAGACTGTAAGCTAGGCAGGATAAAGAACTTTGGGTTCACCATCATACTTAGCACTTTCTTCTTCGAGCAGGTACCAGGCCTTATCCCAAGAGTCAAGGTTCCTCCACATAGTCTACGAGACAACCCAAACCCGTTGGGCAGTGTTATAGATGATTTTACCATGCTTGGTAGATCACACTTTTATGGCCTTCCATGTCCCTCTACAGACTCTTTGGACCCCTGAAACTTACTTTGATGATCCAAGAAATTCCCCAAAAAACACTTGTTTATGGCTATACATGGGTTTTGGCTTAAAATCCGCATGTACATGCAGCTTGCTCCACTGTAGCCCGCGTACATCAAGAAATATGCATAAAAACAAAAACATTTGGGTTTTTCCTTAGTGAGTCTTGAATAACTTGACTCTTGGCCTTCCATATGTCTGGAAACACTCCGGCTCGACCCTTCATTGCTTATTGAAGGGATATATATTGAGCCTCTTGGATGCATTGGAGGAGGAGAACATTTGAGAGCAAGGAAACTATAGTTCATTGTTGACCCATTCATGCATGCTTGAATGTGGCTTGAGTTTGCATCCCTTTGTCCTTTTGAGCACACATTGCTGCTCTTCCCAAGCTTTCCATTGTCTTGCGAGCTTTCCATTGAGATGGAGGATTGAAGTGGTGGAGGCCCAGGTGGAGGACTCGATTTCTCCGTTTCAATTAGGTGCCGACAGAGTTTGTCACTGTTGTCTGTGTTCATTATCAACAGAAATATCCATTTCTCTTCCATTACATGTGTATGACTATGAATATTATTATCCATGGATGTAGTTCTATTTGATTATACATATTGGATTTATATATGCTAGAGTAGGCCTAACACTTAACATATATCATGCTTATTTTTGTTCATTTTTGTTAAGGATGAATTGTAGGTACAAGTGTGGTTGAAAATCTCAATGGGGATCTACTACAACCATCTGGAATAAGGTATATTATGTATCCCTTAGTGTTGGCAGCATTTATTTCTCTTGCATATTGAAGTGGGTTGATTTCTAGTGTAATTCAGTCTGTTGTGGTCTACCCCAAGCCATAGGAAGTTTCTCTCCGTAACAGAATTGGTGACTCCGCTGGGGAGGTTCCTTGTTTTTCTTTGGGGTTTGGGTGCACAATGTGCTTGAATTTCTCTATGTTTCTATGGGTTTCTATGTTTGGTTCAGAATTATGTTAGCCCATTGGTGTCCTATGGAAGTAATTTGAGTCTTAGCCTATCATTTTACCTCCTTCCTCTTGATGTATGGAAGTAAATAGTCGCATATACACATGGTTTTCCTACGAACAGTCATGTATGCCTTTATTTTGAGTGTGAATTTTATGTTTGAGAGATGTTGAGTGGGTTTTGATTGTTCCCGAGACTTCTTGGATGCCTTTGATGTCTATCTACTACCTCTTTTTCTGACTAGAGACCCTTTTGCTTTGGTTTTTAGGTACAAGTTGTTTTGTCATCTTTCTTCTTTTTGCTTTGATGTTAGTGCATTAGAATTTTTTATCGCAATATCTTGCTTGGCTTTTGTCTGATACTTGTTGTAGGGTCTGAGAGTTATAGAGTCTTTCTTTTATTGCATTTTACATATCATTTATTACAAAAATAAAAATAAAAATATATTTTTTTTGCATGTTTGTGCATGATGCACTTACATGGAATTAGTGCTTGCATTAGGTTTTGCTTAGTTGTATAGTGATCAGGTTCTCATATATGAATGGTTGCATTGACATTTGAAGGAAAATTTATGCATCTCATGTAGTGGCATACCCAATTTTCATCATTAAATACAACTTGCACTTGGCATTGTTTGTTAGGTGTGCATATTTGCTTCATTTGCTGAGTCATAACATCACTATTTGCACGATCATTTCCTTTGAGTAATCATAACCTTAAAATAAATGCTTAATCTAAGATGAATTACACTTTCTATTTGATAGTGGTGCATGAACAAGCTTAGGTTTTAGAGTCTTGGAATAGGTTTTTGTGAAAAAAATTCTCCAAGACTACTAAACAAAACAAGTAGGTGTATGTCCAGGTGAGAGAGTGAAATCCTTGGTATAATTAGTGTTCTTGGGAGGCTCCTCTTATACCGGATTTAAGCATGAGGCAACGTACACATTTGTGGTGGGGATAGCCCCTTGCCACTCTGTGTGCAACACCGAATATACTTCTAGGAAATTATTCGTATCTGAGGGATTTTGAGGTACCTTTGGTGCTTTCAAGCTTCAGGCTTTGTTACCCTGCCCATACAGTAGATCCCACCTGCGATTGTCTTCCTGAGCATTGATTATATTGGGGCGACCTTAGTTTCCTTACCTAGGTATCGCAAGGGGTACTTGTAGAGGTTATTATGTGAGTGTCCTAGCCAGGTAGGGATCGGACGACACAGTCGCTTTACGCGTTGAAGGTGAGGGCCACTATAATTGGTTACACACCTCCGCTTCTAGTGTATGGGAGTCTCAAACCTCTCCTAGGTAGACATACCTGCTACATTTAGGAGCTCATTTATCCTCCCCTTGGCTTGCTTTCACTTGTCTTATATTTTCTTAGGAGTGTGCTCTTTGTGCACTAGATTGATTTAGGGTTTGTTATTGGTTGAGTCTTTTTACTTTTGTGGAGTCATTGTGGAGCGAGGTATGGAACCCCACCATTCTTTCCATATGGAATGAATTTATCCTTGCGGCTCTACTACTCCTCTTCGAAAGAGGACTGGACATTCTAGGCATAGTTATACACACTTTGATCCACACACAGGTCTCATCATGAGTCATATATCTGAGACCTCGGAGGTCCCTCCTTCTCCATCCTCTGGAATGGGGAATGTGACATTCAGTAGACCTGGGACTCTAGTTGGAACTAACCCTCGTGGGGGAGGCACTTCCTTCCATTCACAACCCCATATGTCAGATTTCCCAGCTGCTTATGGGAGGTCTTCCTACGGCGGTCGAATGGTGAGACTCACCATGTTCCCTCTAGCTCTCTGCATTTTATATTTGGCATGCCAGATATGACCGATAGTTTTCTGTCATTTGTTGTCGATCCTAGTGTTGGTCCTAGTGTTGTGCCTGGGGGAACTACCATCCCTTTCCATGATGATCAGTTTGGTAGTAGTCATATTGCACCTTTTGTGGGAGGATTCTCATACCCCTCATCCAAGCATAATATTGGGATCCCTTCTCACGGAGGTGACCCTATACATGTGAACATTGGAGTTACATAATACATTATGTCATATGTTCCATTGTCTTCTGCACATGTTCCTTCGAATGTGTTTCTCATGACCACCTCATGACACACCCTCCTTATAACTTGCACGATCCTTTGGGACAAAATACTGCCTCTAGCCATGATGTTCCCTCATCTGTCGGTCCTGCTATATTGGGAGGTTATGTGCCTCCTTATGTGTCCAAGGGTAACCCTTGTATCAGTCTTATAACTATGGTTATGTAGCACCCTAGTCTTGAGGTGTTCCAAATTATAATATTCATGTATATCCTTTAATGGGTCAAGTAAGAGGGGGTTATTATATGACTGGCCAAGGCCACGATGTTTACAACAACCAATCCTATGTCAATCAATCCTGTCAGGGAGAACAAAACCAAATGGACCATCCTAGGCTCCCTTTCCTAGCTACTTTGAGTCTTCTTGACTTGTCAAAGTTGACCAATTATCTATTTTCTCATGATCCGATGTGGCCAGTTGTTTTCACTAAGCTTCCTTCTGACATTCCAAAGTTTGAAGGTAAGAATGGTGAGGACCTTGGAGAGCATGTTACCACTTTCCACCTACGGTGCTCTTCTAATTCCTTGAATCATGATTCAGTTCGCTTACGATTATTTCAATGTACCCTCACAGTACCCGCGACGAAATGGTATATAGAGTTTCCTGGGGACACATATCAGACCTTTAATGATTTATCCATGACCTTTTTGAACCACTTTCAGTTACCAGTATGTTACGATACTGGTGCCGAACTCTTGTTGACATTTAGGCAATACAAAACCACACATATTTCTCATCATATTCAAGAGTGGCGTAGACGGAAGAGGTTGATTAAGGCCAACATTTCACCTGATTTTTTATTGGAATGGTTCCTTAAGTTGTTGTTGCCATATATCGTGAATGATGTTTCGATATCCAGAGTTATGAATGAGGAACAAGCTATCTTCCAAGATCAACAACTAGACTTGATTTACGCTCAGTCTGGGCTCTTATATGAGATTATACCTAACGCTCCACAATCTAACTTCGAGCCTAAGTTTAAACCTGGGCCACATGTCGATGGAATTGTTGGCTCCGCAAGTACTAAAGTAGTAGACTAGGTTACACATCAAATGAGGAATTTGTCTATTAATCAGTTTGTGACCAGACAAGCTATGATTTCGTCCAATCCCACCAAAACAATGGATGTGCTTTCAGTACACTCGTCAGACCAAAAGGATAACCAGTAGCCTGGATGGAATAAGAAAAAGGGAAGAAATAATCGTAGAGGTGGGAATAGGAAGGAGAATGGTAATGATGACAAGAATAGTGGTGATGTTGGNAAAATTCATTGCATAGAACCTGGTTGTGTTAACGAACCCTTTAGTGCATAACCAAAATATAAATTCAAGGAACGTGGACTCCAGAAGTGCTTCTGGTGGGCATCAAAACCCATCGAATGCTGAAGGTGGCCACAGTTGTATCAACATGATGTTGGTTGTAAATTTTGTGACCCATGCTAAAGATTATGGCTCATCGCAACCAAATGTGGGGAAGGAGCCTACACCTCCTGTGGTTCCTTTGCATATTGAAAAGCCTGAAGGTATACCTCACATTCCTAAAGGAGTTCTAAAGCACTCGGGGCACAATACTAATGCTCGAGCCGCCCAACACTATTCTATTGTCAAGGATTTGGGTCAGACTCCTTATGCGATGTCAGCTCTCGAAGTCCTTCAGACTTTCCCTTCACAGAGAAAGGCCTTATTGACTGCACTTGGGATGGCTGATTCACATCCTTCCATAGTGATTAGATTTGAAACCGGTCCAGCCTCACTTTCCTTACCATGTGGAGTGTATGAAGAACACGATCAAACACACAATGATTGATGAAGGCGTCGTGGCCTTTGTGATGTCTCTAACCTATGGAAAGGTATTGTTTCACCCCGTTGTCGAAATCTGGGACCATGTTGACTGCCTTTGATGGACGTTCTTTTCAACCACATGGTATACTTCCTTCTCTTCAAGTCCAACTGGGAGGGAAGAACATGTCCATCGAGGTCAAGGTGGTTGATACACCCCTCAATTACAACCTTTTACTGGGCTGTAACTGGATTTAAAACATGAGAGAAGTTGTGTCTTCCATATTCCATGTGATTTTCTTCCCTTTCGAAGATAATATTGTCACGATTGAGCAACATTCATTTGATAATTCTAGTTCGTCAGCATCGTCAGGATCTACTATCCCAGTTATTGATAATTCTCAGCCGACAATTGAGAATGTTGGTGTAGGAATGTACCTGTCCTTGATGGGATCCTTTAATATTTTTGCACCAATCCTGACTATAGGTTCCACTCTTGGTAGTGAATCATCATCATTGAGTTCGATCCCATTTCGAACTATGTATTTGGAGGACCCTTGGACTCTCCCTTCTCTGAGCACTTCAGATGAAGATCCTATACCTACTAAGATGGATATGTTGTTGTCTGTGGCGGAGATTGCTTATCAAGCTACTCTTGATCCTGTTATAGACCCTAGTCCTTCCTCTTCACGGATGGAGGAGGAGGAAACTTTTACACTACCTGCTTGGGTAGTTGCGTCATCACACTCACATGACTATTTTGATGATGTTTTTCCTTTCGATGAAGCGATTCTCAAAGCCATGAATGGTTTAGAACAGCCTTGGGAAGATTTGCACCATCGCTCTTACTTCCTCCTAGATCTTGAACAAATCGAGTGCGATGACTTTAGAACGAACCTTAGTGAGAAGTTTGGTAGGCCTGTGATCCCACTAGGCACTCATGGTATATATGCCAAAGGGAACATGGCTAATTTGTCACCTACTATCCCTATCAACATTTCTCAAACTCCTGGTAAAGTTGAGAACATTTAGATTTGGGGAGACTGTTCTCTCGATGAGATTCAGGCATAAACTAATATTTTTTTAGAATTTCATGATGTCTTTGCTTGGTCGTATGATGAGATTCCAGGGAAAAACCCTTGGATTGTCGAGCATGAGATGAAAACTTACCCTGATGCTAGGCCTGTTCGACAACGCTTACGAACGATGAATCCCTGTAAGGCGCCTACCATTAAGGCAGAGATAGAGAAGTTGCTCAAGGTCAGATTTATCTATCTGTTTCCCTTGACTGAATGGTTATCCAACCCCATTTCACTTGATAAGAAGCAGGGAACCATCCAGGTATGCACTGAATTTAGAGACCTGAACAAAGCCTGTCCTAAAGATAACTTTCCCACACCATTCATCGATAAGATTTTGGATGAATGTGCGGGAAGCGAAGTATTTTTGTTCATGGATGGTTTTTTAGGATTGAATTAGATTCAAATCAAACTTGAGGACCAACATAAGACGATTTTCATTTGTGCTTGGGGTGCTTTTGCGTACCAGAAAATGCTCTTCAGCCTTAAAAACATCAGAGCTACATTTCAATGGGAGATGACCTTTTCTTTTCATGACCTTAAGCGAATTATTGAAGTCTATCTGGATGATTTAGCTGCTCACTCTCGTTTGAGAGTGGATCATCTAGATCATTTGTGCTTGGTTTTCGAGAGATGTCGCCATTACCAAATTCGTTTGAACCATTAGAAGTGCATATTTTGCATGAAAGTAGGTCGGTTATTGGGATTCATCATTTCTAAGGAGGGGATTAGGGTCGATCCTCTTAAGGTTGATGCAATACTTCGATTGTATCCCAAGCGCACAATTAGACACCTTCAGAGTTTGCAAGGGATAGCTAACTTCTTGCGGAGGTTTGCTGTCAACTTTTCCAGTTTGACCAAGGGTTTCATGCACCTTTTGAAGAAAGACACTCCTTTTATCTGGGATGAGCGAGCCTAGGACTCTTTCAATGCATTGAAGAAATCCTTAGCATCGCCCCCCATGCTTAGCCCACCCGACTATAGCTGATATTTCTTGTTATACGTGGTCGTGTCTCAAGAGACAATTGGAATGGTTTTGGTTCAAGAGGACGATGAGCTTCAAGAGCACATTGTCTACTATCTTAGCTGGAACCTTATTGACGCCGAACTCGTTACACTCATGTTGATAAGCTAGTTGTATCTATCATCCATGCAGTTCAACTGTTGATACATTATATACTCCTTCGCCAAACTATGGATGTGGCTCATATCAATCCATTTCAGTTCGTCCTAACCAGACGGATGATAGGGGGGAAATATAATAAGTGGATTGTTATTTTGCAAGAGTTCGATCTCGAATCTGTTTCAGAAAAATCAAAACATCATTGGTATTTGCAGAGCTCATGTTGTATTTTCCTATTTTGGACGAAGTTGAGGCTAATGAATACTCTTTTTTTGACGAGCATATATTCCTCATCTCGACTATGGACCCATGGTATGGATACATTATCGGTTATTTGCAGACTTTGAAGGCCCCTCCTCACCTCTCACGGGATGAGTGTCGACGTTTACGACATGTTGCTAAGAACTACCTCATTATCGGTGACACTTTGTATCTCCGTGGGGTGGATTCCATTTTGCATCGATGTTTGAGTCATGAAGAGGTTTAGACTATGCTTAATGATTGACACGGTAGGGTGTGTGGTGATCATTTATCTGGGCCTGTTATAGCCCAAAAAATATTGAGAATGGGTTATTACTAGTCGTCAATCTTCAAGGATCGTGTTAATGCGGCCAGGAGGTGCGACCCTTCCCAGGTGTTTGCACAGAAAAGTCGTTCGCATCCTTCCCCCTTGCACCCTATCACTATCGGTCCCTTCACCAAGTGGGGAGTTGATTTTATGGATTGCAACCCGGCTTCAACTAGGGGGCACTATCTCATTATTGTGGTCGTGGATTACTTCAAGAAATGGGCAGAGGATACGCCTATTATCAAATTTGACGGTAAGACGACTACTCACTTCATGTTCAATCATATCATTACTCAGTTTGATATCCTGAGAGAGCTTATCACGGACCATGGTAGGAACTTTCAAAATCGGATGATGGATGAGTTATCTTCCAAATTGGGGTGTAAGCAAGAGTATTCCTCTTCTTATTATGCTCAAGCAAATGGACAGGTTGAAGTTGTAAACAAACCCCTTAAGTCTATTCTATAGAGAACCATTGCACAACGTAAGAATAACTGACACATTATGCTTTACCATGCTTTGCGGGCTTACCGAGTGGTTGTTAAGATTACCACTGATTTTTCTCCATATCAGTTAGTACATGGGGTGGAGTCGATTTTTTCGATTGAATGCGAGATTCCCTCTTTGAATCTAGTCGTAGAACTTTTACCAGATACTTCTGACTTGAAAGAACGTCTGGTCCACTTAGAGCGCCTTGATAAGCAACGTTGTGATGCCTTAGTGGCACTTGAAGTGAACAAATGTCGCGTTAAGAATCAGTATGATAAACATGTTTGTCCCTGAAGATTTAGTGAAGGTGACTTGGTTCTTTTATATGACCAAGCTAGTGAACCGTTAGGGGCAGGTAAGTTCAACCCCATGTGGCATGGTCCTTACATGATTAAATGAGTGTTAGAGAAGGGCGCTTACAAGTTAGTGGATTATGAAGGGACAACCTTGGCGGAGCCTAGAAATGGGATCTATCTTAAAAATTACTATGCATAATTCTTAGCCGAGGCTGATACTTTGTATATTACTGTACAATTGCATAGTTTAATTTTGGTCCCCTTGTAGTGATTCAATTTGTTGACATGCTTCTATTTGTTGTGGCATATGTCGATAGAGTCTTTGATATATGTAGGATACGTTGATGATGTCAACCACCACACCAAGAACTTAGCCTCGGTTGCTTGGGTGATCTATACCTCTACGGGTCATGTTGTGTCTTTAGGGGGTGTATGTCTCTGACCATCATCCAACAATGTTGTCAAATATGGTGCCATGATTGAGCTACTACATGATGCCATCTCACATGGTATTCGATCTCTTGAGGTACGTCTTGAATCAAAGTTAGTGGTATCACAGTTAAATGGCGTGTATCGTATTAGGGATACAAATTTATTACAAATATTCTTGCATGCAAGATTATTAGAACGACAATTTGAAAACATAACATACATTCATATTCCTAGTACCTACAATCATGTTGCCGATTCTTATGCAAATTATGTTTTAGATTGGCATTTGTTACATCAACAATGAAGCATACACATCACATTCACATTTAAAATACACATGTAAATATAATAAATCAATTTCTATAAGCCTTTTCATTTCAAAATTTAGTCCAACAATGGTGTCATAGTACAAAAAATATACCATAGTACCAAATTGGGGCTTTAAGCCACTAAAAAACACTACATTGTCGATACAAAATATATATCTATGCCTCTATGCCTATGGACTGGGGCGCTGATAATGAAAACAAAAAACAACATTGGCCAACCATCTGAATAATTGAACCCATGCACATGGTACTCCTACAACCTGCCTCTGCATTGGCTCAGGAAAGTCCTTGACTTGCACCATAGGCATCTTGTGTGTCAAACAGACGAATTTTGTGTGTATTCTCTGGAGCGTACGCTCCACATCTACACCCTGTATATCATCACCCTGTCCCCTTCGACGATGTCGAGGGAAGCCATCTAGCCATCTAGGACCCACATCTGCATGTGCATGGTCAATATTAGTACATGACACCACCAAAAACATGTTTTTTTTATTTCATTTATAAAAAAAATCCAAAAAATCAAATAATTCAAAAAATAAAAATGAATTCAAAATTGCTTACCTATGTCTCCATGTGCGGCACAATGTGGTATGGGCATATATGGATCACCGCAAAAGTCTATCCCTACATAGGGATAGTTGTCTAGGGCCACGATCTGTCTCCGCCACCAGTGTTAAAACTCAGGTGGGTAGGGTGTAGCCACACATCCTCCCCCTAACCGCCGCATCACAACCACCCAACTAGTCTAGCTGGATCTTGTAGACCATGAGGAAGAATATGAACTTTTGGGCTAAGGCCTGGTAACCTATCGAAGAAAAAATTACTTAGTATGCTGGTGAACCCAAAGTTCCTCATCCTTCCCAGCTTGCAGTCAGTTAGTTGTTGCTTCATGTTGCTCAACAAGGATGTACTCCAGTAATATATGGTAGGCCTCATACACTCAACCACATAGAATATCAGAGGACTAGAAACCTGATGTAGAGATGGTAACCTTGCTATCTTGGATAGCACTAACACAATGACCTTGAGGCTGAGACTCTGAATAGAGTTTACAAGAACCTAAATTCCAACCTTCTAAGTATCTGGAAGGTAGCACATAGCTATGTATTCCTCGATGGTGATCCCACCTCCCACCCCTCTAGCCATCAATTTCACTACCTCTCCTCGACGGGATAGTCTAGTGATGAAGTACACATCCTCTACCTCGAGTCTTAGGGGCATCCCATCAAGCTAAAATGCCTTTGTATGTGGGTCCCAATAATTTGTGAGCATCTAAAGAAGTCTTGGCTGATCCCTCAAGCTCCTAAGATGCCAAAACTTGTATAAACCACATCCTCTTAACGCTTTATGAGAAACCATGTCACCTTATACTACCCTATCCACATCGTCGTGCTCACGTTCTCTCCATTCTAGCACCATCCTACCAAGAAAAAACAAGATTTGATGAGAATTTTCCATAGTTTTGGGTGTGTGTGCACTCATACGTGAATTTTTTTGTTGACAGTCACGTGTATACACGGAAATCACTTCTTTTTATGCATATACCTGGCCCTATATGCAACCCGATGATCTGTGACCTGCGTGGGACTGGATACCCAAGTAGGGGTGCTCCAAACTTAAAAATCCACCTTTAAAAATTGAAATAAAAACACCAAAAATATTGAGTGTGGGATGAGGATTTATCTGGCTCAGACCGTTCCTAATTTCGTTGCTCCTAGATCTCGGAATTGGTGCTTGATGTTCGTGGTTCAAAATAGCTCCAATGCACTATGCGTGATGAAAAGTCAAAATGGTATGGTGAAAAATGAGTTTTTTACTATTTATAAAATTCCTTTTGAAATTTTTACCCACTAGCCTATAGTTTTGACCCTTATTAACTCTTTTGAACGATTTTTTCCTAATATTGTGGTGTAGGGACTTGATTCGAGTGTACTTTTGCCGAGGTATCGACCCGTTCGTGTCTATTACAAGTATAATTGTGAACTGGCATATAGGATAGGATCGCATGTCCGCTTGCATTATGCATCGCCTTATGACCATATCGCCTTAACTATAGGTACGAAACCACTTCATAATGTTACGAAATCATCACACTGCTACTAGAAGTGGCATTACGTAAGTGGTAGAGTATTCCTATTCATCGGTTCCCTAGTTATATCTCACTTTGTTATTTGGTACCCATGTCGATATTCTTCCTTTATGTCTAGGATTCCCTTATAGTCATGCCATGTCTTTGAGCGAGAACCTCATATTCTCTCTTGAACTTTATGTTGGTCATCTCCCACAGGGACTCCCGTTTATATCAAGTTGTAATTGCATTTCATACGTTTGTTTTCCTTATTGAGCTTTATGTCGGCTCCCCGCTTCAGAGTTATAAGACATATAGCCCGAGCTTGTCTCAATCCTAGCCAAGCAGATCCTTTTACATATCTTTTGTAGATTGATCATCCCTTACCGAGAGGAGACATCCCCCTAAGTGTCCTCATCATGTACATGCTTCCTTGAATTGAGCTTAGGTATGTTCCACTACTTGGAACTAGTTTTCTTTCCCGTGACACTTATCTCCTCCTAGCTATGTACTATAAGCACTTTTATTATTTTTTAAGCTTCCTAATCTGAAAAGGTCCAAAACATTAAAAAAATTAAAAAGCCAAACGAGAAATGATATTACTTTTTGGAGTTGTCGAGTCATGTCACATTCGAACAGAGCACTGTATATTCCATCCATATGTTGGGTTATTAGTATGACTTTAGGAGCTGTAAGCTGTACTCATTATTCTGAGTTTTCTCCATCGATTGGTTATGCTTCCAGTCCATATGGAGCCTCTATCAATGCCTCTTGTGTCACAGAGTTGTCCCAATTTTCATTTTGAGTCTATACTGCTTGTCAGTTACCATATACCTTATTCTATTGTTCAAAGGAAGTTTTAGCTTGAGATGACCATTCCTCAGTTATCTTGTCTTTTCATGTCATCCATACCCGATACAGTTACTGGTTTGTGCACATCTTGTTCATTCGAGTTCTTCCAAAATTATCCAACATTGTAGTGTACCTCGTGTTGGTTGATGGGGGATGCCTTAATGCCCTCCTTCCACCGGATTCCATTCCATCGAATTCATATCCTTTATTCTAGAATAGGAATTTAGAGTCCATTGAATTCCTTGAGACTTTCAGTCATCATTGTTAGGTCCTCTCTCCATCGACGGTTTTGGGAATACATCAATGTCCCCTAATCGATAGATTCTTTCAAGTGTTCGACCTCAACACATCTATTCACACTTGTTAGATTTCACTATGTACCTTGATTCCCATTATCATTATCAATGGGATATCTCGCATCTGTTAACGATATACATCAATGACCGGTAATCAGAGGATGGACCATCATGTTCGACCTTGACACCTTTTTTTCACATGATGTGACATGTACCAGTAGCGGTTTGTGTAGAAGACCTCCGAGTATGGTGGCATTCCACATATTCTACCTCCTTTATCATTCCAGTATTCATGAGATGTTAGCTCTCATGCCCAGATTCCATTGTATTATTAGATATCTTCATCCATTATGGAGATCTCGTTCACTATATATTGTACGTGGCGATGACCACATGTGACATATGTCTATTACGCCTATTCATGGCCATTGTAGTATTATGTATCCAAGACTACTACATTGTATATCTGCAGTCACATGCTGAGATTTATCATCGTATTGTACTGATGAGTGGTCAGTTCTTCCACTTGGGTCTTCATTACTCCACTTATGGGATGGATATAATGCATTTCATCCATCATGTTACCCCTTTGACCTCACACATTAGGGGGAATATGTTATAGTTGATTTTACCATGCTTGGTATATCACACTTTGATGGCATTCCATGTCCCTCTGCAGACTCTTTGGACCCCTTTGCTCGAAACATACTTTGATGATCCAAGAAATTCCCCAAAAAACACTTGTTTATGGCAATACGTGGGTTTTAGCTTAAAAGCCGCATGTACATGTAGCTTGCTCCATTATAGCCCCCATACATCAAGAAATATGCATAAAAACAAAAAAAACTTGGAGTTTTCCTCAATGAGTCCCAAATAACTTGACTCTTGTCCTTCCATATGCCTAGAAATGCTCCGACTTGACCCTTCATTGCCTATTGAAGAGCTATATATTGAGCCTCTTAGATGCATTGGAGGAGGAGAACATTTGAGAGAAAAGAAACTATAGTTCATTATTGACCCATTCATGCATGCTTGAGTCTGCATCCCTTTGTCCTTTTGAGCACACATTGTTGCTTTTCCCAAGCTTGTCATTATCTTATGAGCTTGCCATGAGATGGAGGATTGAAGTGGTGGAGGCCCAGGTGGAGGAATTGGTTTCTCTATTTCAATGAGGTGCCGACAAAGTTTTTCACTGTTATCTATGTTCATTATCAATAGAAATATCCATTTCTCGTCCATTTCATGTGTATGACTATGAATATTCTTATCAGTGTATGTAGTTGTATTTGATTATACATGTTGTATTTATATATGCTAGACTAGGCCTAACACTTAACATATATCATGCTTGTTTTGTTCATTGTTGTTGAGGATGAATTGTAGGTACAAGCGTGGTTGAAAAGCTCAACAGGGATCTACTACAACCGTTTGGAGTAAGGTATGTTTCGTATCCCTTAGTGTTAGCCACATTTATTTCTCTTACATATTGAAGAGGATTGATTTCAGATGTCATTCAGTCTGTTCTGGTCTACCCCAAGCCATACGAAGTTTCTCTTTGTAACAGGCGGAGGTGATGCAACGGTTAGGGGGAGATCGGACACCGAGTCCTTTCCCACTAGAATTCTACCAATGGTGGAGGTGACAAATCGTGGTCATGGACGAATATCCCTATGCAAGGATCCATTTTCATGGAGACCCAAACATGCCACTACCACCGGGTTCTGCATACAGTGACATAGGTAAAAATCCCAAATGTATTTTGAATTATTTATTTTTTTGTATTTTTTATATAATGGAATGAAAAAGATATTTTTGGTGGTATCATGTACTAACATTGATCATGTATATGCATATGTGGGTCCGAGACGACCAGATGGTTTCCCTCGACATCATCGGAGGGGATGAGGGGATGACATGATCTGTACATATGCAGAGCAAACACTCCAAAACATACATGGCAACTTCGTCAGACTGTCACACGGGGTACCCATGGTGCATGTCAAGGACTTTCCTGAGGCTATGTAGAGACACGTAGTAGGAGTACCCTATCCATGGGTTAGACTATTCCAGCCGTTGGCCAATGCAATTGTTTGTTACCATGATCATCACCCTAGCCCGCAGGCGTAGATTCCTAGATATAATTTTTGTATCGACTATATAGTTTTTTGGTGGCTTAAAGCCTCAATTTTGTATCATGATATTTTGTACTGTGACACCATTTTGAACTATATTTGGAAATAAAAAAGATTATAGTGATCGGCTTGATGTATTTACATGTGTGTTTAAATGTGAATGGAATGTATATGCTTCGTTATTGATGTAAAAAATTCCAGTCTAAAACGTAATTTGCATAAGAATCAGCAACATGATTGTAAAGCCTAGGAATATGAATATATGTTATGTATTCAAATTGTTGTTCCAACAACATTACCTGTAATAAACTTTGCAATAAAGTTAGATCCTTGATACAGTACACACCATTTAACTGTGATACAACTAGTTGTGATTCAAGACGAACTTCAAGAGATTGAACACGATTTGGGATGGCATCGTGTAGTAACTCAATCATGACACTATATTCAACAACATTGTTTGATGATGGCTGGAGACACACACCTCCTAGAGACACCACATGAACCTCAGGAGTTAAATGACCCAAGCAGCCGAAGCTAAGTTCTGGGTATGGTGGTTGGCACCATCAACGTATCCTAGGTATACCAAATATTCCGTCGACATCTGTCACAACAAGGGGAAGCATGTCAACAAACCAAATTGATACAAGGGAACCAAAAGTAAAATATGCAACTTTACAATAATATACAAGATATCAGCCTCATCTAAGAATTAGGCATACTATTTTTTGAGATAGATCCCATTTCTAGGCTCCGCTAAGGCTGTCTCTTCATAATCTTCAAGCTCATAGGCGCCATTCTCCAAGACACATTTTATTACGCAAGGCCCATGCCACATGGGGTTGAAATTACCCACCCCTAACGATTCACTAGCTTGGTCCTACAGGAGGACCAAGTCACCTTCATCAAATCTACGTGGATGGACAAACTTATCGTATTGATCCTTCACACGACGCTTATTGATCTCAAGAGTAACACCCCAATTTTGAACCCGTTTGCATTAAAAGGTACATGATGTATATATTGTCATTAATCGTGGTGTGGAGCTAAAGGCAAAAGCCCCACCATCGATTCGACTGCGTTATGTTTCGGCAACAGGGATCGTTGTCAATGGTATATCGTGCTATTTGACACATTATAGGTTTGGCATCATGTAAATATGCACATCAATTAAAATAAACCTACATCCAGCTACAATGATGCAACGTTAAATGAAAAGGGCATGATTCCTAAGGTTAAGGGGGGGATTGTCTCATCCGTGGGAGCCATTGGGAGTTTGCCATGTGTCGACCACCCTTTTAAAACTTATGTTGTCTATTAGTTGGGAAGAGTTATGGAGGGGAAGTGGTGGGTGACAGGACTGCCAATCCTTGCCCCACGCACACTCCACCAGTTGGCTCATTCAATCATGCCAAGGGCAGGGGAACAAACCACGATTCCCATTCTCTCCACTCTTCCACGACGGGGGTTCTTCCATTGTTTGGTCTGGTCCATCCTCACACAGAGGGTTCTCTTCACGCGCAGGAAAGATATCTTCATTGTTACCCTCATGCAGGCAGTCGGTCGGCTCTCCACTTTTGGATGACGGTGGTCTGTACAAGTTTTTCCCTTCACGTAGAGAGGTGTGGCTTCCTCACGCATGACTTGGGAAATTTCCCCATCGTTTTGTTCTTCCTCACGCAGGGAACTGGGGAAAGGGGGTTTGGTCTCACAAGTTTTAATGTGTAGAAGCCATTTACGCGCAGGGGCTGTGTGTATGTGTGTTACCCTCATGGTTTTGTGGTCTGCGTACCTGTTCTCCCCTGTCTAGGATTGAGAATCAGACTTCTCTCCCGTTTGGGACTGTGTAATGTTGCCGCCACTTCATTGTTGAGCCGGGGCTGTGGTTTTTCCCCTGATTTGGCAGTTTGCTACGATTTCCCTCCATTGTTCATGGTTTGTTGTGGTTTTCCCCCACATTGTTTGTTGCTGTGAATGCAATCATATTTTGGTTGCCACTGACTTGTTTTGGCCATGCTAGGGCCAAGAAAAACTCTGAAACATCTTGTTTGACCTGAGCTGTGTTCACCTTTTCGTTTGGGTTGTCACCCCGTCGTCTTTGTTTTCTTCACAGAGCTGTGAACTGAGTGTTTTACTTCGAGTATGCAGTGGTTGGTCTTCGGACTATTTAGAGCAAGATTAGAGGCTGGGTATGCTTGAGAAACCTGGTGTTGGGAGCCTCTCAGACAAAATTAGACTGCTGGCTTTCTTCTCCACAACCCTTGAAGAGTATTGGAAAGGGAAGTCAGAGCCTGAGGGACTGTGAAGTAGAGAAAGGACTGATCCCTGGTGTTGGGTGTGTGGATGTCTTAGAAGTCAGGTTAGCTCTGGTGTAGGCATTCTTAGCTCTCCATTGAGACCACCAACTTAGCATTTAGCCTTTCCTAGCTCCTTGATGGCTTGATAAACCCAACCGCGTTGACTTGGCTATTTTGTGTAACCTTAGCTATGTGTAAGCCTGCTTGACTCTTATACCTTGGGGAATCATGCCCAACTCGGGGGTGGCAACGTTGTTGAGAGATTGATGAGCACGCTGGCCTATGGTTGGGTGGAATGTTGCAGTGACGTAGCTGGTTGTGGGACAAATTCTTTTTAAGATAAGTATTCTTAACTATTTTGTCTTTGCATTTATATTTACTGATTAATGAATATGATGAACATGTGGTATGCTTGAATGAATGTATGTTTGCTTCCGCTATGTATATGAAGGATTATGCGTCTTAGCATGTTTTGTGTTTTAAGATTTTTATTTCAGAATTATATGCCTGTTCATGTTCATGGGGCTATTTTCCCAGAGTTTTTTGATGGTTTGATAGCATCCTCTTCGCCGGTTAGAGGGTTGGGGACATTACATCAAGAGCCACTATGACATCTTGATGCTGCTCATCAAGGTGCTCTAAGTGGACCAAACATTCTTCCAACTCAGAAGTATCTGGTAAGATCTCTATGGCTAGTTTCAATGAAGGAATTTCACATTCAACCGATAAAACCAACTCCACCCCATGTACTAGTTGATATGGAGAAAACCCGATGGCAGTATTAACTGCGGTTCGGTAGGCCCACATAGTAGGGTAAAGCATAACATGTCAATTGGTCTTGCTTTGTCTAATGGTTCTTTGTAGAATGGATTTAAGGGATTTGTTCACAACTTCAACCTACCCATTTGCTTGAGGATAATAAGAAGAGGAGTACTCTTGCTTATATCCCAGTTTTGAATATCATTCGTCCATGATCTTATTTTGAAAGTGCTTACTATGGTCAGTGATAAGCTCTCTTGGGATACCAAACCGAGTGATGATCTGATTGAATACGAAATGAGTGACCGTCTCACCATCAGATTTAATAATAGGCATATACTCTACCCATTTCGTGAAATAGTCCATGACCATTATGATGTGATGGTGCCCCCCAACCAAAGTTGGGTTGCAATCCATATAATCTACCCCCCACTTGGTGAAGGACCGATAGTGATAATAGGATGTAATGGAGCAAGATGCGAGTGCACATTCCATACAAACACCTGGCAAGGGTGGCACCTCTTAATCACATTACCACAATCTTTAAAGATCGACGATCGATTATAACCTGCTCTAAGGATCCTTTGAGCTGTAGCAAGTCCAAATAAATGACCACCGCACACCCCACCGTGGCAATCATTCAGCACAGTCTCAGCCTCATCATGAGTCAAACATCAACGCAAAATGGAATTTACCCCACAATGATACAATGTGTCATCGATAATAAGGTAGTTCTTATCATTTTGTCGTAAACAGCGATGCTCATCCCACGACAAGTGAGGAGGAACCTTCAAAGTTTGAAGATATATGATGATATCACCTTACCAAGGGTCCGTGGTCAAAATAAGGAAGATATTCTCATCCACAAAGGAATCTTCATGAATCTCGTCTTCATCCATACTAGGGAGATCCAACATGATATCCACAAAAACTAACAATTTCTTTGACTTTACCGAAACAAACTCGATATTGAATTCTTGCAAAATAAAAATCCATTTATTGTACTTTCCCCCTATCATTCGTCTAGTTAAGACAAACTAAAATGGGTTGATATGAGCTACAACCATAGTCTGGCGAAGCAGTATATAATGTCTCAACCGCTGTACTACATGAACAGTTGCTAAGGCTAGCTTCTCAACGTGAGTATATCGAAGTTCTCTTGGACCTCGTCTCTTGGACCTCGTCGTCCTCTTGGACCAAAACCATGCCAACTATCTCTTGAGACATGATCACGTATAATAAGAAATCATGGCTGTAGTAAGGTGGACTAAGCATGGGGGCTGATGCCAAGGCTTTCTTAAGAGCATCGAAGGACTTCTGGGCTCGCTCATCCCATATAAAATAGAGTATCCTTTTTCAAAAGGTGCACGGAACTCTTGGTCAAATTGGAGAAATTGATGACAAATCTCTGTAAGAATTTAGCCATCCCTTGGAGACTTTGAAGATGTCTAATCGTGCATGGGGGAGACAACCAAAGTTTTGGCTCAACCTTCAGAGGATCGAACCTAATACACTCCTTAGAAATGATAAACCCTAATAACCGACCCACTCTCACAAAAAAATGCACTTTTGAGGGTTTAACCGGATTTGATAATGATGACATCTTTCGAAAACCAAGCAGAAATGGTCTGGATGATCCACTCTCAAATGAGAGTGAGCAGCTAAATTGTCCATATAGACTTCGATAATATGCTTAAGGTCATGAAAATCAAAGGTCGTCTCCCATTGAAATGTAGCTCCATCATTTTTAAGGCTGAAAGGCATCTTTCGATATGCAAACGTACCCCAAGGACAAATGAAAGTAGTCTTATGTTGATCCTAGGGTTTAATTTGTATTTGGTTATACCCTAAAAAACCGTCCATAAACGAGAATACTTCGCTCCCGCCACACTCAACCAAAATATGATCTATGAATGTTGTGGGGAAATTATCTTTCATACGGACCTTATTCAGGTCTCTAAAGTTAGTGCACACATGGATAGTTTCATGTTTCTTATCTACCAGAATGGGATTGGATACCCATTCAGTCAAGGGAACTTGATAGATAAATCCATCTTTTAGTAACTTTTCTATCTCAACCTCAATGGCAGATGCCTTACGAGCGTTCATCACACCTAAACGCTTTCGAACAGGCTTAGCATTAGGATAGGTTTTAATCTCATGCTTGACAATATGAGGGTCTATTCCCAACATCTCATCATACGACCAAGCGAAAACATCACGAAATTCTTTAAAAATCTCGGTGTATGCCTTAATTTCATCGGGAGAACAATCTGCATCAATGTAAACATTCTCTATCTTTCCAGGAATCTGAGAAATGTTGATAGGAATCATAGGTGATAAGTTTTCCATGCTCCCTTCGACATATACACCATGAGTTCCTAATGGACCATGGGATAACCAACATTCTCACTAAGGGTCTACCTGAAGTCATCACGCTCGATCTGTTTGAGCTCCGAGGGGAAGTAAGAGCGATGGTTCAACTCCTCCCAAGCTGTTCCAGACCATTCATGGCCTTGAGAATCGCTTTGTCCGAAGGAAAAACATCATCGAGCCAATCATGCGAGCGTGATGACAATATCGCCCGAGTAGGAAATGCAAATATATCTTCCTCTTTCGTTTGTGAAGAGGAAGGCCCAGATTCTACAATGGGATCAAGAACAACTTGATAAGAAACGTATGTTGCAGACAACGACATCTCCATCTTGGTAGTTCTAGGGTCCTCGTCTGAATTGTTCATAGAAGGGAGAGTCCAAGGGTCATCCAAATACACAGTGCGAAATGGGACCGAAATCAATGATGATGAATCACTACCAAGAGTGGAACCAATAGCTAGGGATGGTGCTGGAATATTAAAGGATCCCATCAATGATGGGTACATTCCAACACCAACATTCTTAGTTCTCGATTGAGAATTGTCAATAGTCAGGATGGTGGATCTCGACAATGCAACTGAATTGGAACTATCAAATGACATTTGGTTGATCATGACAATCTGATCCTCAAAAGGGAAGAAAATAACACAGAAAATGGAAGACACGATCACTTTCATAATATAGATCGAATTCTGGCCCAGTAAAATATTGTAGTCAAGGGGCGCATCAACCACCTCAACCTCGATCGACACAGTCTTCCCTCCCAACTATACTTGGAGAGAGGGAATAATACCATGTGGATCAAATGAATGTCCATCGAATGCAGTCAACATGGTCATGAATTTCAACAACGTGGGTGATCTAATGTCTTTCCAACAAGCTAGAGACATCACAGAGTCCACAACACCTTCATCAACCTTTGTGTGTTTGATCGTGTTATTCATACACTCCACATGGAATAAGAAATCCACATGGTAAAGAAAGTGAGGTTGGACCTCATGGGTTTCAAATCTAAATGTGTTGGAAGGATTGGAATCAAACATCTAGAGGGCAGTCAACAATGCTCTCCTCTGCGGAGGACAATTCTGAAGGACTTTTAGAGCTGACATTGCATAAGGAGCCTAAACCAAGTCCTTGACAATAGAATAATGTTGGGCGGCTCGAGCATTAGGATTGTGGCCCAAGAGCTTTAGGAATCCCTTAGGTGTAGGAGGTATATCTTCAGGCTTATCAATATGCAAATATTTCTCAGGAGGTGCAGGCTCTTTACCGAAGTGGGGTTGTGATGAACCGTAATCTTTTTTTGCAAGCCACAACATTAGAGACAGGCATAATGTTGATACAACCATGGACACCTTCTGCATTCTATGGGTTTTGATGCCCACTAGAAGTGCTTCCGGCGTCCATGTTCCTTGAAGCCATATTTTTTATTATGAGGTAAAGGATCAATCAACACAGCTGGGCTCTATGCAATGAAATTCGAGGCCTCATCAATACAAGGGAACAAGTATGTGAGATGGTCTCCCCCAAAAAGATTTCAAGGGAATTTAACCTTTCGTTTAGGCTTCTTGTCCCCCCCAGCATCATTTTAGTTCTTGTCATTTTTTAGGTTCTCTTTCCTATTTTGACCCCTTCTATTGTTTCTTCCCTTCTTTATATTCCATTCGGGTTGTTGGTTACCCTTATGGTCCGATGAATGTACCGAAAGCACATCCGTTGATTGAGTGGGATTGGGTGGGATGAGGTGCTACATAGCCATAATTATAGGATTGATAAGCAGGTTTCCCCCCCAATACATAAGGAGGCACATAACTTCCCGACACAACAACATTGGCTAATGAGGGAACAACATGGGTAGAGGCAACACCCCATCCTAAAGGACCGTGCAAGTTATGAGGAGGATGTGTCATAAGAAAGGCATTTGACGAAACATGTGCAGTGCATGATGGAGCATATGATGGAATGTAATTTGTGCCTCCAACATTCACATGTCTAGGGTCACCTCCATGAGAATGAACACCAGTGTTATGCCCGGATGAAGGGTATTAAAAGCCTCCCACAAATGGAGTAGAAGGTGAAATATGACAACTACCAAATCTATCAGCATGGAAGGGGTTGGTAGCGCCGCTAGGAAGAACACCAAGATCTATACCGGGATCAACGGTAGATGATGGAAAAGTATCAGTAAGGTTCATCATGCCAAACCTAAAGGGACTTGTGCTAGAGGGAACATGATGAGTCTCACTACTCGACATTCTCGAGGAAGCCTCCGATAAGTAGCTGCAAAATATGACAACTGGGGTCATGAATTGTAGGAAGTACCAGGACCATGAGGGTCGGTGTCAACCAGAGTCCTAGGTCTCACAACAGTTGCATGTAGTACTCATGATGAGAACAGTGTGTGAATCACAACATGTAAAATTTTGCTTAGAATGTCTAGTCCTCTTCCGAGGAGGAGGAGGAGGAGATACACAAGGTGAAATCCCTTCTAAACGTTGAGATTAGCGAAGTTCTGGAACTCAATCCACGATGAATCACAAAAATAATAAGACTCAACTAATTACGATCCCTAGAGAAAGCTAGTGCATAAAGAGTACACCCCTAAGAAAATATAAGTCAAATGAAAACAAGCCAAGAGGCAGGATAAGTGAGCTCCCGAATGCAGTAGGTATGTCTCTCCTAGGAGAGGCCTGAGACTCCCATACACAACAAGCAGAGGTGTGTAACCAATTATAGTGGCCCTCAGCTTCAACACATATAGTGAATGTGTTGTCCGACCCCTACCTGGCCAAGACACTCACAAAATAACCTCTGCAAGTACTCCCTATGATACCTAGGTAAGGCAACTAAGGTCACCCAAATATAACCAATGCTTAGGAGGACAGTCGCAGGCGGGATCTACTGTATGGGCAGAGTAAAAAATCCCGAAGCTCAAAAGCATCAAAGGTACCTAAAAATCCCCCATATACGAATAAGATCCTAGAAATATCTCCAGCGCTACATAAAGAGTGGCAAGGGGATATCCCCACCACAAACGTGTATGTTGCACCCTCGTGCTTAACTCCTGTGTAAGAGGAGTCTCTTGAGAACACTAATTATGTCAAGGATTTCTCTTCTTACCTGGATAGACACCTAATTGTTTTGTTTCATAGTCTTGGAAAAATCTACTCAGGACACCCTGTTCCAAGACTCTACAACCTAAGCTTGTTGGTGCACCTCTATCAAATAAAAATGTGTAATCGATTTTAAGTTAAGCATTAATTTTAAGGGTTGTGATTACTCAAGGGTAATGAACGTGCAACTAGTGATATTATGCCTCAGTAGTGAAATAAATATTCACACCTAACAAACAATGCCAAGTCCAATTTGTCTTTGAATATGAAAAAAGGGTATGCCACTACATGAAATGCAAAAAATCTCTTCAAATGCCAATGCAATATTTCCTATATGAAATCCTAAACACTATTTCATCTAAGCAAGTACCATTTCCATGCAAATGCATAATGCAAAAACATGCCAAAACTAAAATATTTTTGTATTTTAATTATGAATGATATGAAAATGCAACAAAAAAGACTCTATAAACTCCCAGACCCTGCAAAAAGTATCAGACACAAGCCAATTAAAACATCGAGACTAGGAATTCTAATGCACTAATACCAAGACAAAAAGGACAAGGATGACTAGAACAATTTTAAATAAAATCAAAGAAAAATAAGTCTATGGTCAATACAGAAGCTATAAACGAGCATCACAAGAACCTAAGAAGATTCAGCAACATTCACAACTCACCCAACATCTCCCAAACATCAATATCTCACTCACAAAGAGGGATATACGCGATTGTTCACAGAAAACCCATGTGTATACACGACTGTAAGTACTATAACTCGCATGTATATGTGACTGTTATCTCTATGACCCGCGTACAACAAGATAAAGGCGGTAAAAAGGTATGCTAAGACTCAGATTAATTCAAAGGAATACCAATGGGCTAACACACTCCTGAACATGAAATAGAAACATAGAGAAGCAAAGAGAAAATCAAGTACATCATGCACCCAAACCCCAACAAAAAAGGAAATTCCCTAGTGGATTCACCAATTCTGTTATGGATAAAACTTCCTATGGCTTAGGGTGGACCACAACAGATAGTATGACACCGAAATTCAATCCACTTCCAATATGCTAAAGAGATAAACAAGTCTAACAATAAGGGATGAGAAGCGTACCTTGTTCCAGATGTTTGTAGTAGATCACCGTTGAGATTTCAACCACACTTGCACCTACATATCATTCTCAACAACAACGAAACATACAAGCATGATAGATATTAAGTGTTAGAACCTACTCTAGCATATATAAATGCAATATATAATTAAAGCAACTACATCCATGGATAAAAATATTCATAGTTACACATATAATGGACAAGAAATGAATATTTCTATTAAATATAAACAAAGATATAAGTGACAAACTTTGTTGGCACCTCATCGAAATCGAGAAACCGAGTCCTCCACATGGGCCTCCACCACTTCGATCCTCCATATCAATGGCAAGCTCACAAGACAATGGTAAGATTGGGAAGAGCATCAATGGTTGCTCAAAGGACAAAGGGATGTAGACTCAAGTAGGCAAGAATGGGGCACAAATCCACTATAGTTCCTTTGCTCTCACAAGTTATCCTCCTCTAATGCATCCGAGTAGCTCAATGTATAGCCCTAATTCAATAGGAAGTGAAGGGTTGATTCAGAGCTTTTCCAGGCATATGGAAGGCCAATAGTCAAGTTAATCGTTACTTGATGAGTAAAACTAAAAATATTTTATTTTTGAGCACATTTCCTGATGTACACAGGTCATAGTGGAGCAATATGTGTGTAGCAATAAATAAGACTTTTTAAGGTATTTTTTGGATCATCAAAGTTATATTGAGCAAAGGGGGTCCAAAGAGTTTGCATAGGGAGAGGGAAGGCCATAAAAAAATGATCCACCAAGTGTGATGAAATTAGCTATAACAAGTTTCATAATACCAACGCACAAAGGTCCCACAATGCTAGTATTCTTAAAATCAATGTGGATAATGTCATCTTATAGATTTGGAAAGGATGTACATGTCAATTCTTGGTTTTCTTTGAACTTAGCATTCTCCAATTTTATCTCAATTAAGAATCTTTCGATATCTTCAAGGTTGAACTTAGGATTTCCTTCTAACTCCACGTTGAAGTCCCTTTTGTCCTCGTCTACCCCTTCTTTATAAGTTTTTGTTCCACCAATTTTTCACCTTGAACACATGAGAGAACCAAAACTAAGGTGCTTGATAATTTAGGCTCTTTTGAATTTCCAATGTTGATTCCTTCACTGTGTCTCGATATCCTTATAATTTTCAATATAGTTACTCTATATTTTCCAAGCTTTTAGAATCTCGTTTAACTGAAATTTTATAGGTAACCCCTTACCTAACAAGTATTTTGTAGGCATTTTGATACATATGGAAAATTGGCATGGAGCTATTGGTTTATAAACTTCACATCATTTTCCAACCTAGTGCATAGTGTAGTCTTCACATATGCAAAAATTGTCCTTAGGCTATCCAAATTTGAGACCACTTCATTAGCATTCAATAATATTTTTTTGCATAGTTTCAAAAATGACTAAATTACCCTATTCACACTTCTTGGGGTTGTTTTATACAAACTAGACCTCTATGGAGTTTCTTCCCCTATAGGTATTTTATGAGTCTTCTATAGAGTTTTGACAAATGTAGGTTCTATTTGAAGTGGTGCAACACGGAACCAGTTTCTATATTCTACTAAATCCATATGAGGAAAATCCATTTCCCCTTACAAGGCCATTAGCTTGGTATCATAATCTTGTACTTTATATTTCACCACTCGAATGGTGACTTCACGTAACCTAACAACATTAACAACTTCTAGTCTAGAGAGATCAATGATTTGGGTGAAATTCTCCATTTTTGTGATCTTTTCACTTCCTTTGTTGTCCCTTACTTATGCATCTTTCATAGTTATGGCCTTTTATCAACATATTTAAAGCCATGTATTCTCCTAATGCCATACTCTTAGGTTTGGGAAGAAATTTATCATAGACAATTATTTAGATTCCTACCATGTTCTCTACAATATCTAATTAGAGGCATCCTAGCCATATCCCTTTGTTTGGATATATTCATCATAAACAATGACTAGTTGGAAGGCATTTTTTTTAGTGGAGAGATAAGTGATTGGGTTAGGGACTAATGAGTCACCTAAATGCATGTCTATTATTATCTTATTGTTGAGTACTATAATTCCCAAAGCATGCTCCCTCTCTATCCCTCTCTTTATTGTTGGGTATTATCCTAGTTGTTGTAAGTGAATTAGGAGCATCCCCTGTAACAACCTCTTGGATCACTGAGTTAATTGATGATATTGTTGTATCTCTAGCAGCCTATGAGGTAGAGATATTGGTAGCAACAAATGAACCATAAAAACTCTAAGATAGGAGATCAAAGACAACATGTTACACTCTAATAGTGAGAGTGACCATGATAGAGATAGTGATTCTCTTGTGAAGTTCCTACAATAAACTACCCCTAAAGTTGAAGCCTTTATAAGCATCATCATCATTGTCATTGTCATTAATGTGGCTAGAGGAAGATGGATTTCTATATTTCTCTCAATGCTTGGCATGGCTCTCCTTCCTAAATATTTGCACTCTTTCAAAATCTTCTATGTTTTCACCTTTCCCTCATCTAACTATTTCATTACTAATGAATTAGGATAGAGCTTAGATATATTCATGTGCTCTTAGATATATTTTGGTACATAGTTGACAATGCTTCTTCTTCTAACAAGACATGGTCGTTAAGGTCCTTAAGGAAATATGGAGAAATGGTTTTTTGTTCTTATTTTCAGCCTCCTCATGCCATGGTACAAATTGTCATGCAAAGTTTACCAATACAAACTTGTCATGCACATGCCTTGGAAATATATATGATGCATTAGAGAGGAATCGATGTGAAGGTAGATGTGTTAGTTATCAACAAATAAATCGTCCCTTCCTTCTAAAAACTACTTGGTCACATAAGTCAATATGTTAGGAAATTGCCCAATAATCACTTTACTTACTCCAAAAACAAATTTGTCTTGCAATGTACATAAATACATAATTTATTTGTACTCTGGAGTTGGGCAAGATCCTTCCCTAGTTTAACTACTAACTATCTATAAAATCCATGAGAATTATTCCAAGAACATAAAGCACATGCCAAATATGAAAGAACATAGGATATATATATATATATATATATATATATATATATATCTATATAGTGACATTGCAGGTTCAAACCTCAACCAAACTCTGTGTGATGTGCATGGGGAAGTGTTGGTACACCTAGGGGTATAGTAGTAATGGACCAGAATTGACCTCATGTCAGACAAGTATGACCCAACCCCAGTTGTCAATTCCCCTAGTTACAAAAAAGAAGAAGAAAAAGAAAATTTTCACCAATGGTGTCGGAAATGAAATCCCCCCAATCAAACATATTATAGTTGACACATCTTATAAACTAGTATGTAATCAACATACTTGGGAAAGTGGTTGTACGTGTTTCCCTAGTAGCATGTACAACATCCAGGCTATACCATTAATATACATATACTTTAGAATTGATATTTCACTTTCCTCAATGATATTGGTAACCCCACCCATAGGGTGAATCTTTTGTTTATTTATCAACTTGATTTCCCCAATGTGTTTATTTAAAAAATCATGAGTATCATTATTACTATACTTCTTAACTATTAGGATTTAAACGAGCATCACATAATAATAATATGCGAGAAATAAATAGAACATGCAACCATTAAAGATAGACACACAATGTTTAAGTGGAAAACCCAAAATCGAGAAAAACCACCATAATAGATCTATTATATCCCTTAACCTAAACCGGCCAAGTCAGGCCAAGTGAGCTAGTCACCACTCATCTCCATGCCACTTTATAATGGAGCCTCCTCAAGCCTTATAAATACTTCCTTACATGCATTACCATGGGACAATACCATGGGCCACCAACTACTATGGAACACCAAATACCATTGACCACCAAATACCATGGGCCCAAACATGTGCTAGACCTAAACCATTTGACTCATTCCCGAGTCAAGGTTAAACCTAACATTAACATTTGGGTAAAAACAAAACACAGGATTGAATACAGAGGTAGTAATGAGAATATCATTCATACTATCTTAAATTGCAAGGATACTTTGGTAATCTGGCATTACAATTGTATTATTTTGAAAACTAGTGCATAAGCTTTGTACAATATAAATTCAATGGTTTCTAACACTCGTGTCTAGATGGAATCCTATAAATACTCAAGAGGAGATGTTTAGAGGGTATGGTACTAGTGTTTTAGAAATTGATATTTAGGGTCGTTTCTGATTATGTGTTTTATGTGTCTCTTATAAACAACTTGTTCAACACAATGGTACTAGGTGTCTAAATTAGTGCAAGAGGTCTAAGCAATGGTTGTAGGGAATATTTCTATGAGGGTGGGGTTGGGGAAGATATTATAGAAAAAATATATTGTTTTCTTTAATATATTCTCCCCGCCTCTCATGTTTTCTCTAATGTTTATCTTGCTTATTGGAAATAGCAAGGGAGCTCAATAGTGAGGGATATTCCAATGTTAGAATAATGAGGCTAGCAGGGCTTTGGCCAAAGCCTAAAATTGGATAAGTATCTCGAATATTTGTTAGTTTTTCAACATTTAAGCTAGCATTATGATAAGATCTTTTCACTAAGAGAATAACAAGCACATCAATCACATAAGCATATCACAAGAGACAAGAGACACAAAGCTTTTAGGAGGGGAAACCATAAATGGAGAAAACCCCTCAACTTCCT
>LPNX010716740.1:7705-35656 GCA_001517045.1 Pseudotsuga menziesii
TAAAAAGGGTCCCTTCTGCAATGCGGATTGCGGATTGCAGAAATCACTTAATTCTTCTATGATCTTACCCTTCTGCATCTCCTCTTCCACAATGCAAATTGCTGCATGCGGTAATCCCATACTTTCTTTATATTTTCTCTTCCAATTTCAACTTTCCGCATTCCGCAATGCGAATTGCGTATTGCAGAAATCCCATATTTTCTTTATTTTTTTGTTTCACTTTCTGCCTTCCGCAATGCGGATTGTAGATTGCAGAAATCCCATATTTTCCTTATATTTCTCTTTCACTTTCTTCTTTCCGCATTCCACAATGCGAATTGCGGATTACAGAAACCCCATATTTTCTTTATATTTCTCTTTCACTTTCTTCTTTCTGCTTTCTGCAATCCGTAATGCGAATTGTGGATTGTAGAAACACCATATTTTCTTTATATTTCTCCTTCATTTTCTGCTTTCCGCATTCTGCAATGCAGATTGCGGAAACCCCATATTTTCTTTATGTTTCTCTTTGACTTTTCTCCTTTCGCATTCCGCAATGCAGATTGCAGATTACAGAAGTCCTTATATTCATTTCATTTTAACCGTTCTCCTTTTTGCTTTCTGCATTTTGCAATGCGGATTGCGGATTACAAACACCTCCACATCCTCCTCATTTTTTATCCTCCTCTTTCCGCTTTCTGCAATACGGATTGCGGATTGCAAAAACACTTAATTCCATTCTAGTTTTACTTCTACTTTTCGCTTTCCATAGTGTGGATTGTGAACTATGGAAAGACCTTTTCTTCATTATGTTTTTAACCCCTGTTTCCGCTTCCGCAATGTGTAATCGCGGGTTACGAAAACGCTCACATTCCTTATAAATTTTACTTCGCTTTCCTCTTCCACAATGTGGATTACGGATTACGGAACTACCCCACTTCCTTATGATTTTTTACCCTGATTCCGCTTCCACAATGCGCATTGTGGGTTGCGAAAACCCTTCATGTTCCTTATAAATTTATTGTGCTTTCCTCTCACGTAATGTGGATTGCATGTTGCAAAAGCACTTGAATTCTTTATAGAATTTTAGGCTTCCGTAAGCGTTCCGGCTCAACATTTTTCACCTAACTTCTTTGTGTTTTCTTGGCAATACTAAGGATTTTCCAACCCTCAATGGACTCACGGTTTAATCCAAATGATTTACTTAGACAAGCTCAAGCTTAAGCATTTTATGGTGGTGTACAGTTGTCAATTCCTAAGAACTTTGGCAGCCAAGCTCTCCTTCACAGTTTTACCCTCCCTTAGGACTTAAAGTATTATACATGGGCTTCACTAAACTAGAAAAGGGATAAACCCAAAAGAGTATATTGATTTCTTGACCAGGGGTCTCTTACACTGGGCATTTAACAATAACCATACATCATCTTAGTAACTCTTTATAGAGCAATATTACACCATTTGAGCAAACAATATCACCAAATGCAAGTCACAAACATTCCAAATAGAGTATGAGTATATAACCAACTCATGAGCAATATTTTCATCAATAAAACTAAAACTAGTATTTATCATTTTAGAAGCACTGAAACACACATTTACGCATATGCAAATATACCCTGAGCTCAATAGACTTGCATAACATAAACCCAGTCATGAAACTTGTTTTTAAAGTGAGCCGCAATGAAAAGGGAACAACTACATTCCACCCAACCGTAGATTAGGCACACATATGCTCTGTCCTCAATCACCCCCGAGCTAACCTCGGTTCTATTTTCCATGCAGAAATCACTTTCCTAACATAGAGTGCTCACGCATCAAGTATTTCTCTCAACTCTTTCCTAACATAGAGTGCTCACGTTGCAAGAGTTCATTATTTCCTAGCATACTCAGCAGGGTCCTGCATCCTCGCATATTCTCTCTTATAGTTTGGTTTCCTAGGTCTTACTTTGCAGCTACGGTCCATTCCCTAAGGAATCCCCATCAACCACTACACCCTTATTTGCTCCAGGGCCTGTCTAATCTTATTTCGCAGTTACGACCCATTCTCCATTGAATCCTCGTGAACCACTGCGCCCTAATTTCTCCAGGGTCTGTCTGACGCCATTAAGCGTTCTGGCACCTGGTGTACTTCCCTAAGGTTTACTACTCTACATCCCCCCTCTTGCACACATAGTCTCCTCTTTTAACGTGGCTGTCCCTTTCCTTCTGAATTTCATTAAAGGAAAAATGTAGTGGTTACAACTATCCTCCAAGGACCGTTTGGATAGATTCCTCGATCAACCAAACTCATCAAAAAATACAATAGAATAATAATATTTCAGATAATGTTTATAAATCAGGGGATATTACATCCACAACCCCCTTATTGCAACACTTCCCACAATGTTCTTAGTCTTCCTCCACAGCTTCTGGAAGTAAACCTGGGTACTTCTTCGCATATCTTCCTCTAGTTCCAAAGTCACCTCCTCCAGGCTAAAGTGCTTCCATTGCACCTTAACCTGAGCGACGACCTGGTTCCGAAGCTATGTTTCTTTCCTGTCTAAAATGCGGAGAGGTTCCACTTGAAATTCTCCTTCTGGTTCCACTTGTACCACATTCCAATCAATGATATGAGTGGAATCATGAAATATAAAAAACATTATGAATTCATAAGTGTGCTAGAAGAGTAAGTTTGTATGCCACGGATCCAAATCCTTTCCAAGATTTGAAAGGGTCCGTAGAACCATGGTGCTAATTCGGTACAGCTTCCCAATCTCAAGGAGATTTTTTTGGGCTTGACTTGGAGGTAAACATGATCTCCGACTGAAAAATATTTATGTTGTCTCTTCAAGTCAACATAAATCTTTTGACGATCCTGCGCCACCTTCATGTTCTTTTGTACCTTTCGAATAGTCTGTTCCATTTCTTGTAACATTTCAGGTCCTACTATCAGTCGATCCATAGGGATATCGTAGCTAACAAGGGTAGTACACTTTTTCCCATACAGGATTTCGAATGGGATCATCTTGGCTGAGACCTAATAACCATTATTGTATGCAAACTCTACCGGATGCAAATAGTCTTCCCACTTAGTGGGCCTTTCCATGACATACATCCTCGGCATGTCTTCAATGACTTGGTTTGTTCGTTCTTAATTTATCCATATGTTTCAAAGTGGTAGCTAGTGCTGAAATTTATAATGGTTTCTAACCCTGCAAACAATGATTTCCAAAATTTTGATGTAAAATTGACATCTCGGTCAGAAATTACCATCCTTGGTACTCCATGAAGTCGGAATACTTCCTTTAGAAATATTTTTGCAACACTGACATCCTTGTAAGTGGACCTTACAGGATTAAAATGAGCAGACTTGCTTAACTTATCTACTACAACCATAATTGAATCATGTTGTTTATAAGTCAATGGCAAACCTGTGATAAAATCCAAAGGTGTTACCTTCCATTTCCATTCGGGATCTGTAAAAGGTTGTAACAAACCTACTGGATGTTGATGTTCAACCTTCACCTGTTGACATTCCAAACATTTAGACAGATAATCAACAAAATCCGCCTTTAATTTGGGCCAAAAGAATTGATTTCTAAGGGTTGTTATCATCTTTTAGTAACCAGGGTGCCCTGTGTAAGGAGGTTTGTGCATTTCATTTAGAACAAACAATTTTAAATCTGCAACGTTGGGCATGTATATTCTCCCTTTAAACTAAATTAACCCTTCCTGGTCCACTTTGAATTCTATCCCATTCAAGTTTAACTCGTCTTTCATCAATTCATTTAGTAGCTTTTCATATGCAGCACCATGGATGTTGGATGTTTTTATTCTTCCCATCATATTACTTTCTGGTTGGCTTATAGTAATCTCATATACTTCATGAGTTCATCGAATGAGTGCATCATCCACCCTATTCTCCTTACCCTTGATATGCTTTACTTCAAAATTGAATTCACTTAAGAAGGCCATCCATATTGTTTTCCTGGCATTTAGCCCCAGCTGAGTAAACATAGTCTTTACACGGGTGTTGTCTATCAACAAAAGGAACCTTTTCCCTAACACGTAGTGGCGCCACATTTTTAAGGCATGCACTACTGCTGCCAATTCCAGATCATGCACTACATAATTCCGTTCATGCTCTTTCAATTTGCAAGATTCATAACATACCACATGTCCTTCTTGAGATAATATTCCCCCCAATCCCTCCTTACTAGCATCTGTACAGACTGTGTAGTCTTTATAGGGGCCAACCGCCTTTAAAATTGGAGCCATGGTTAACAATATTTATAGATTTTCAAATCTCTCTTGACACTTCAAGGACCACACAAACTTTACTCCTTTCTTTTGCAAGGAAGTGATGGGATATGCTATCTTTGAGAATCCTTGGATGAATCCAGTATGGTAGTAACCGGTGAGTCCCATGAAGGACCGAATGTCAGCGACATCCATAGGCATAGGACATTTTGAAATAGCCTTAATATTTTGTGGGTCTACTATGATCCCGTCTTCTGAGATGACATGACCTAGCTATTGCATTTCGTTATTAAAGAATACACACTTTTCAAACTTAGCATGCAGCTGATGCTCTCTTAAGCTCTGTAAAACAATTTCCAAGTTTTTATCATGTTCTTCCTCCATCTTGGAGTCGATTAGGATGTCATCAAGAAATATCAACATAAATTGATCTATTATTCATTAGGCACATGAATGTAGCAGGGGCATTGGTTAATCCGAAAGAAATTAATTACTACGAATTTGTAGTGCCCATATCGGGTCCTAAAGGTTGTTTTGCTTACATCTTCTTCCTTAATCCTAATCTGGTGATAACCAGACCGCAAATCTAACTTGGAGAAGATTTTAGCTCCCCCCACTTGATTAAACAGGTCACTAGTCCGAGGCATAAGATAATTGTTCTTGATGGTTTCTTTATTTAGATGTTTGTAATCTATGCAAAGTCTTAGAGTCCCATTCCTTTTCTTAACAAATAGAACCGGTGGTCCCCAAAGAGACACTTTGGGTCTTATGCAACCCTTATCTAGCAATTCTTGTAATTTTATTTTCAATTCGGTTAACTCATGGATGCTCATACGATAAGGTATCTTAGATGGCAATGCAGACCCGGGCACAATCTCAATGGAGAAATCTATTTCGCGTTGAGGGGGTAGTCCTGGTATCTCTTCTGGAAACACATCCATAAACTTACTTAACATTGGGTGGTATTTTACATGTGTTTGACCTTCATTAAGGATCAGGTCAGTGACCCGCACTACATATAGCTTACAGCCCTTTCTCATACATTTCTTTAATTGCATGGCAGAGATTTGTCTTAAGGAGATAGGTTTAATGACTCCTTCTACCTTCCTAACGACTAAATCCTTAGCCACATAAGTAAAGGTTTTATCAAAGCAATTCAATATTACTTTATACTTTGCTAACCAATCCATGCCATTAATCATATAATATGACCCTAAAGGCAAAACATTCAAATTAACCCTAGTCACATGTTCCACTATTTTAACTTCACAATCAACAAGAAACTCAATTACCTTTTTCCTTGCTCCAGTGGCTAGTTAGACTGACTACGGCTTTGCAGGCCTTACTTTGGTGAGTTGGCAGTCCTCCACCACTTTGGGAGTGATGTAACTTAAGCCCCTAGCTCAATTAGTATAGAAAGAATTCAATTAGATATAGTACCTCTAATCTCCACAAATGTTGATTGATAATCTGCTTGTCGATTCTCCAAGACTACATTAATCTGGTGGTAACTTTTCCCAACTTCCCCAACAATGGAATATTCTTGCAGGTTGTGAACAACATTATTAGTTTGATTGAGGCATGGGAAGTTCCTTCGCAAGTGGGGCTCTCCACATTCCCAACACTTCAAGGGTTCTTTAGGGGCTCAAACAATCCCCTTAGGTCCAAGGTTCACAAATTTATAGTTCTTCTATGGGAGCTTTTTGTTTTTGGTGTAGGAATTTCCTTCCTTCCTAATTCCTTGGCATGTTACTGAAGGGTGGGGGTTGGAATCCCTTCTTCCGTTGGTTGAACTTTTATTGTTCTTTACCCTTCCATACCTTGGGGAGGTCATTCCTCTATTTTTATTGTTCAAAACATAGCCTTGCCTTTCTTAAGGCTTCATTCAAGATTTTGGGATTGTCAAATTCAATCCTGACCTTATAAGGCTGCGACAAGCAACTCCGGAACCTTTGTATTTTCACCTTTTCCTCTTTAATATATGACAGGAAACGCAACAAATCCATAAATTTGTTAATGAGGTCCTCTATATTCATTTGGTCGAGATTTAACTCGTAGAATTCCTTGGTCTTTCTTTCATAGTAGCTTTCTCACAAGTATTGCTTCTTAAAGAACTTCTTGAACTCTGACCACTCCAGGTTCTTATCTTTTATTCCCTCGGAAATATTCACTTCCCTTCAGATTGTAGATGGTAATTCTCTCCTTCATGTTGCTAGAGTAATTATAAATTTGGAAGTACTTCTTAATGTCTAGCAGCTAAGCCTCTTCTTCTTCTCTAGTCTTGGATTCCCCGTCGAAGCTGGTTGGCCTGATCTTTTTAAATTCTCCTTCCAAGTGGTTGATTTTCCTTTTACCGACCCACTTGGATTGATTTGCATATTTTTGAGTTCCATTGGAGGGACTGTCTTTTATTTTGGCACTCTTTCGAAATTTTGGGTCCCTCATAATCTATGTTTGGGGTTTTTCCCCATTATTCTTCTCTTGCATACTTTGCAACAGTATCTCATTAATCTCCAGGTGCCTTTCCTGAGCCTTCTTTAGCTACTCATTGTCCGCTTTGAAGCTCTGTATTTCTACAATCAAATTCCTCATCATTTCCAGAACTTGATTGGATCATAGTGTTCTTTCTCTAGTTGCAATGTGCGTGTTGTTGGTGCAAATTCTTCAAGTCGATCTGCATTCTCACTTTGCGAGGCCATTGTTGTATCCTATTACACAACAACTATATTTGTACAAAAAACATTCCAACATAAATTGTTATGATTAGAACAAAGTGTTTTTTTCATAATTCAGCGGAACTAGATGTTACCAAAATGCGACAGGGTTGAAACGTGTAGCTCTAATACCATATGTAACATACCCATATAACCTGCTAAAATGCATATATATATATATATATATATATATATATATTCCTTCATATAAGACATGGTCCATGAATCTTCCTCTAACATTCATTCCTAAGCTTAGTTGTTTCTGCAACAGTCCTTCCACAAAATAAAAAGGATCCCTTCAACAATGTGGATTTCAGATTGCGGAAATCACTTAATTCTTCTATGATCTTACCCTTCTGCATCTCCACTTCCGCAAAGCGAATTGAAGATTGTGGAAATCCTTTCATTCCAAACCTTTCTCTTTCTTCTTTATGCAATGCAGACCGCGGATTGCAGTAACCCCATACTTTCTTCATAATTTCTCTTCCACTTTCCACTTTCCATATTTTGCAATGTGGATTGCAGAAATCCCATATTTTCTTTATGTTTCTCTTTCACTTTCAACCTTCCCCATTCCGCAATGCGGATTGCGGAAATCCCATATTTGCTTTATATTTCTCTTTCACTATCCGCTTTCTGCGTTCCACAATGCAGATTGAGGATTGCGGAAACCCCATATTTTCTTTATATTTCTCTTTCACTTTTCGCTTTCCACACTGTAGATTGCATATTGCGGAAACCCCATATTTTCTTTATATTTCTCTTTCACTTTCTGCATTCCACAAAGCAGATTGCGAATTGCGGAAATCCCATATTTTCTTTATGTTTCTCTTTCACTTTCTGTGTTCCACAATGTGTATTGCAGATTGCAGAAGTCCTTATATTCACTTCATTTTAACCGTTCTCCTTTCCACTTTCTGCATTCCATAATGTGGATTGCGGATTGCGGAAACCTCTACATCTTTCTCAGTTTTTATCCCCATCTTTCCGCTTTCTGCAATGTGGATTCGAGATTGTAGAAATACTTAATTCCTTTATAGTTTGACTTCTACTTTCCTCTTTCCGCAATGCCGATTGCGGACTATGTAATGTCCTTATCTTCATTATGGTTTTAACCCTAGTTTTTGCTTCTGCAATGCGGAATTGTGGGTTGCAGAAGTGCTCTCATTCCTTATAAATTTTACTCTAGTCACACAATACGGATTGCAGATTGCAGAACCACCCCACTTCCTTATGAATTTTTACCTTGTTTCTACTTCCACAATGTGGATTGCGGGTTGCAGAAACACTTCATGTTCCTAATAAATTCCATTCCGCTTTTCGCTTCCGCAACGCAGACTACAGATTGTGGGTTGGAGAAGCACTAGAATTCTTTATACAATTTTAGGCTTCCGTAAGCCTTCCAGCTCAAGGTTTTTCACCTAACTTCTCTATGTTTTCTTGGCAAGACTAATGAGTTTCCAACCCTAAATGGACTCACAGCTTAATCCAAATGGTTTACTTATACAACTCAAGCTTAAGTATTTTATGGTGGTGTACAGTGGCCAATTCCTAAGAAATTTGGCGGCCAAGCTCTCCTTCACAGTTTTAGCTTCCCTTAGGAGTTAAGGTATTATACAGGGGATTTACTAAACCGGAAAATGGCTAACCCCAGAAGAGCATATTGATTTCCCTACTAGGGGTCTCTTACACTGCACATTTTACAAGAACCATACAACATCTTAGTAACTCTTTATAGAGCAATATTACACCATTTGAGCAAACATTATCACCAAATGCAAGTCACAATCATTCAAAACAGAGTATGAGTATACACCAACTCATGAGCAACATTTTCATCAATAAAGCTAAAACTAGTATTTATCATTTCAGAAGCATTGAAACACACATTTAGACATATGCAAATATACCCTCAGCTCAATAGACTTGCATAACATAAATCCAGTAATGAAACTTGTTTGTAAAGCGAGCCGTAATGAAAAGGAAACAACACGTTCCACCAAACCATAGATTAGGCACAGATCTGATATGTCCTCAATCACCCCCGAGCTAGACTATGTGTGCCAAGAGAGGAGACAACTAACCTCAGTTCTGTTTTCCAGGAAGAAATCACTTGCCTAACACAGAGTGCTCACGCATTAATTATTTCTGTCAACTCTTGCCTAACACTGAGTGCTCACACCGCAACAGTTAATTCTTTCCCAGCATACTCAGCAACATCCTTCCTACTTGTATATGTTCTCTTATAGTTTGGTTGCCTAGGTCTTACTTTGCAACTATGGTCCATTCCCCAAGGAATCCCTGTCAACCATTGCGCCCTGATTTGATTCAGGGTCTGTTTGATCTTATTTTGCAGGTAAGGTCCAGTCTCCATTGAATCCTCTTCAACTGCTACGGCCCAATTTCTCCAGGGTATGTCCTACACCTGGTGTACTTCCCTGAGGTTTACTGCTCTACGTCCCCCCTCTTGCATGCATAGTCTCCCGTTTGAACGTGGCTTGTCCCTTTCCTTCTTAATTTCATTAAAGGCAAAATGTAACGATTACAGCTGTCCTCCAGGGACTGTTTGGACGGATTCCTCAATTAGCCAAACTCATCAAAAAATACAATGGAATAATAATATTACAAATAATGTTTATAAATCAGGGGATATTATAGGGCATGTATCACATAGTTAGATTTTTTATCACCTTGCATGATGACACTTGGATAGTGGACCACCATGGGAGAGAGAGTATTGGACTGACAACTTGCTAAAGAGTGCACCATATTGGAGGAGGGGCGTTGAGCCCAAGGAGCATCATGCTTGGAGGTCATTTCACATCGAGGGCTGGATAAAACCTAGTTTGACACATGTACATCACTCCATGTGGGGTTTCCTCGTTGGTTACTTGTATGGACACATGTCCTTATTTTATGTTAGCTTCCCTCAATTACTTGAATATATAAAGGAGGAGAGAGCTCTTTTATTCATTGTCACTATTGTACTCTTCTTTGTACTTATATTAGAGATGTAAGGGTTTATGAGGAAACCTATGGATACAAAAAGTCTTGTACGGATGAAGACGTTAGGGTACTTCATGAGGAAACCCCATGAGAAGACTAGGAGAGAGAGAGAAAGATGTCTTGGATGTTCTTGGAAAGATAAGCCTTGCAAGATACCAGGGTTTGAGTTATAGATATAAACCCTAGATAAGAACATGAAAATGGAGGTGATGGTGGTTCTTGTAGCTCTTGTTGTAGCACTAGGGTTTCTACCCTAGTGGGAGACATGGAGTCCGGAGCTAACACCTTGTATGGTTTTGGAGCCTTGTTTTTTTTAAATGTAAGGCTAGGGAACAATCATGTAGAAATGAGCTTGATGAGTCTTGAGCTTGGAGTGATTCCTTGCTTGGAAGAAGACTTGGTTATTAAATTTTTTATGTTCCATGGAGGTGTTAGTGCTTGTGTTGATGAAAGAGTTAAAGGCTTAGGGTTTGAGGACTCAAACCCTAGGATGGACATGTATTTTTGGGAGTTGGTGCTAGAGTTGTTTTGTCATATACTTATGTAATGCGACATGGTTGTGGTTTGCAATTCTTAAGGAAGATGATAATGCTCATGTGGAGAGCTTGTGCGATACAAGCTTGTTGAAACCAATGAGAACTTGCTTATGTTCATTCTTACTTCTTGGAGATCTTTGATGGTGGTTAGGTTTTCTTGGTTTTCCCTACATAGGGTTTTAGAGAGTTTGAAGAATTGTACCAACTTGTGATAAGTTATGAGGATATAAATGTATTTCACACACACAGATGAAGTTTTTGGTTATCTAAAATTGTGTTAAGTGCATATTTTATTTACAGCATGCAATGTCTTCTTGATTGGATCATTTCCAACACCTGGCATTGTTGACACTAGTTTGATGTATCAAATGGTTGAAAGTGTTAAGTGATTTAACATGCATCTTGAATAGAATAAATCATATTTACTATCGTAATTAAGTAATTTCTTCACAAAGATTAGACCGAAGAAACCTCCAATGTCTGAGGTAAAATTTGTGAATTTGCAACCAAAAAAAAGTCATAACCCAAAATTTTCTTTAAAAATGTCTTTCATTTTTTTTTGTCTTTTATTAAAAAAACTATTAAAAGAAAATTCATTCTAACATTAATGCACATAATATAAATATTATGACAATGAAGTTTATTCCTTAACGCTGACATGGTATTCAAAGAGAACAAAACATCATATCTACATTTAACTTACCATAAGTCCTTGTTAAGGTGGATCATCTCTTTAAAAAGTCACATAAAGAGTTAAAGATATTAAGGTCTTATTGAAGGTAGAATGTTGATTTACAGATTTAATTCGTAACTTTTAAGATCTTTGCAGGTAGAATGTTGATTTAAAGATTTAGCTTGTAACTTTTTTGTTACTTAATCTTTAGATTAGTTTTATTTTCCATGATGACGATGGTTAACGTCCCCTAGTTAAGATGATGTAATTTAATGTATTTTTATGCTTTAGTTTTATGTTATAATTTTTTTTAGATATAATTTCATTTTAGGTTAATAGGTTTAGTTTTATATTATATATATATAATACATTTAAATATTTTATAAATTCATTTTTTGATATTATTAAAATTTGGTTAAATAAATTTTACTAAATTTAAATTTTATATCAATAAAATTGTTATATTTATTTAATAAATAGATTTAATATTTTTATTATAACTAAATTGTACAATATTAATATCAATATTTACAATTTCATTAATTAACATAATTCTTATCTAATTTTAAATAAAAATGTTATTTATTATTGTTATTATTATATATAACTCATTAATTTATATAATAATATTTATATTACTCATTATTTCTTTATGATGGAAGGTTATATTATATAATACATTTTTAATGGTCATAGGATTCTAATTTTACAGAAACATTTTAATGGTAATCGATGGGAAAGTAATTTATATAATAATATTTAGATTACTCATTATTTCTTTATGATGGAAGGTTATATTATATAATACATTTTTAATGGTCATAGGATTCTAATTTTACAGAAACGTTTTAATGGTAATCGATGGGAAAGTAGAGACATGGCATAATTATGTTGGAAACTTTTTATCATCATTTGGTATTTGTTTTATGATTAATGATGCTACCTTTTGAGACTTACGTACCATCTTCATCATAGTGAAAAGATTTTGCCGAATAAAACTTTGTAATTGGAAAAAATGTAAATATGATATTTGTTTAAGATTTATGATGCTAATGTTTTAATATTTAATGTACTAACGTGGAAAAGCAATCTGTCTAGATTTTGACCTTTTAAGACCCAGTACAAGGATTAACAATAAAATGGCATCTTCATGGTTGATACGGACGAGCTCCAATCACTCAAATAAATGGTATAAGGTAAATGATTGAAACATATATAGTGATGTGATATCGGATGACTAGAACATAAAAGCTCTTGGGGTTCGCTATTTTAAAAATATTTTTTCTGATGATCACTTAACTAATCTTACAGCCCAGCTGAAGGTAATTCGACTATTTCCTTCATATATTTCTGGGGAGGAGAAAAAAGCCTTCACTAGCTCTATCTCTCTTGAGGAAATTGAAAAGGCTTTAAAGACTTTCAAAAAAGATAAAGCCCCTGGGCTAGTGAAGGCTTTACCTGTCCTTTTTTGACCTTTTGGGTCCCCTTCTCGTCAATATGGTGGAATCCTCAAGAGTCTTGGGCAAAGTGGCCCCCTCCTTAAACTCCACCTTTCTAGCCCTTATCCCTAAAGTTGAACATCCTGTATCCTTTGCTGACTTTAGGCCTATCTCGTTATGCAATCTCTGCTATAAACTGATCTCTAAAGTTGCGGCCATGAGACTCAAGCCCTTCTTGGACTCCTCTATCTCCCCTCAGCAATTTGGATTTTTGAAGAACCGTCAGATCCATGAGCCAATAGCCATCACTCAGGAAGTCCTCCATACTGCTAAACTGAAAAGGAAAAGTGCTCTCATCCTTAAGTTGGACCTGACAAAGGCCTTTGACAGGGTTAATTGGACATTCATCCGTTTGATACTTATTCAAATCGGGGTCCCCCTTGTGGGAGTAAATTGGATTATGGGGTGTATCTCATCAGCTAATTTTGCGGTCCTTGTCAACGGTTCCCCTTCTGCATTCTTTCCGGCTTCTCGGGGAATCAGGCAGGGATGCCCCTTATCCCCTCTGCTCTTCATATTGGTTATCGAAGGTCTCAGCCTTCTGATTGAAGATGCCAAGAGAAATGGCAAAATCAAAGGTATCAAGATTTCGACTCACCTCTTTCTCACTCATCTACTATTTGTAGATGATGATATTCTATTTGGTTTGGGTACCTTTGAGGAATGGATTGCTTTAAAAGTTTTATTGGACACCTTTTGTGAAGCCTCCGGAATGAGAATAAATGCAGATAAATCCTGTTTTCTACATTTTGATTTAGATGCTGCCCTTCTTGGCAGAATTACCAGCCTCCTGCCCTACAGATTTGCTCATCTCAATCAGGGTTTCACCTATCTTGGTTACTTTCTAAAACCCTTGGGCTATTTAATCAAGGATTGGCATTGGCTCCTTTCTAAATTCGAGAAGCGTATAAATCACTGGACAAATAGACTCTTGTCTATGGGAGGACGCCTTGTCCTGGTTCGTTTTGTTCTCTCTAGCCTTCCGGTCTTCTGGATGGCCTTGTTTCCAATTCCATCCTCTATTTTAGACAAGCTCAGAAAACTGATTTTCTCATTTCTGTGGGGGTCTTCTACAAAACATAAAAAGTTCCATCTTGTTGATTGGCATATTCTAGCTCGTCCTTTCGTCCTTGGGGGATGGGGTATCAAACACCTCCCTAGTTTCAGTCTCTCTTTGAGGATGAAGAATTTTTGGAATGCTCTGAATAGCTCGGGTATATGGAATCTCCTTCTTTCTGCAAAATATTTGAAAAATAAGCCCTTGCATTCTTGGTTACGTGAGAAAAACTCCAGTTCTCGAAATGGCTCACTTATTTGGAAAGGCTTTATTAAAACCCTGCCTTGGATTGGAAAAGGATTACTCTGGCAAGTGGGCAATGGTGCAGATGTCTTCATCGGTGTGGACCCTGTTGTTGGAATGGGTAACTCCTTTACTCTCCCAGCCGATTTGAGAGAATACCTGGCAGATTATGGGATTTGCACCCTCGAACAAGCAAGGAATAACACCTCCTTTGCTACAGGATATTGGTTCACCGCTGAAGAATTGGATCTCTGTGATGAATGGAAATATCATTGGGAAACCTATATCAGAAGTCTGGATTACAATAGAATCAGACTAAAGGACAGGCATGATAAACTCCTTTGGTCTCACAACAATTATGTGGGCCTGTTAAGCGCTGCAAAAGGTTATGATAGTATCTTCTTAATTAATAATTTAGAGGAACATAACCCGGTTTTGGACTCTCTCTAGGCACTAAAAATCTCGACAAAATTAGTCTGTTTCAATTGGCTTTTGGTAAACGAAAGGATCCTTACTTGGGATCACCTCCAATCCCGTGGATACTTTGGTCCGAGCAGATGCATACTTTGTGAAAGTAACGGCGAAGATATCGGGCACCTTTTCTTATTTTGCCCTTTCACTATGAAGATCTTCTCATACTTTGCTGTCCACTATGCTTTCTCTTTACCTCCCTTCAACTCTGTTCAGTCCTTTTTAGCTCACTGGTTTGTCAACATTGCCCGCTCCGCTTCCTATAGATACATTCCTCTGTTTATTTTATGGTTCATTTGGCTCCTTCGCAATAATTGTATTTTTGAAAATGGGAAATTTTATGCATCGGCGATTATTTCCAGAGTTGAAAGTTATAAAACTCTTTTTCCTATGCCTAAAAATCCTCAAAAAAGCCGGCTGATTGGTTAAAAACCACAACATGTCTACCCCTGTGGGTACTTTGATGGTGCTGTTGCATTGAATGTTGGAGGAGCAAGGTTTGTGATCTACACTAGTAAAACCCATTTTTACAGTTTCTCTTTGGGTTGTGGAGGCAGCACGAATACAAGGGCAGAACTTCTGGCGCTTTGGGCTGTCCTTAGAGTGAGTTGTTTGATGGGTTTGCCCATTCTTATGATTTTTGGAGACTTGATGGTGGTTATATCTTGGATCAACAAACTTGCGGCCCTAGATATTCCCTCTCTGATGCACTGGTGTGATGATATAAAAAATATGCTCCAAACTGTCCCTCAAGTGACCTTCAAGCATATCTTCCGTGAGCACAACATGCTGACTGATGATCTTTCAAAGAAGGCTTTGAAGTTGGATATGGGATCAGGATACTTCACTGAATCATTGAATGGGATGGTCATTAATGATGGCCACTTTACACTCTTTTAGTTGCTGATTCTCATCTTTTTCAGCATTTGATTGTTAAGCAGTTGATTTTTACTCTTTGTTTGATATATTGGAAGACTATCAGCTAGCAGGTCATGCTCAAGAATATATGTTTGAAGATCACTTCCGATTATTCAACATATTCTGACCTGATATTTCAGGGATGATGAGATAAGTCTGCTTCTATCAGACTTTGTTTTTTACTTTTTGTTGGATTGACTGCTTTACTGATATTCCTATCATATGTCTTTCTGATATGGATTTGATTTCCTCTCACTGTCATGAAAATGTTTCTGTATAAGATGTCTTTTGATTCCTATGAATAACAAAGACTAGTATTTTTTCTTTTGAAAAAAAATTTAAATAATTGATGATTTGTAGTTATTTTTTGAAGATTATTTTAGTTAAAATTTGATTGAAATTGTTAAATCTATTTATGTTATCAAAATTGCAATTTGAATAATGAAAATTTTGATTTCAAAAAAAATTACATCGCCAAACATTGAAAATTTCGATTTCAACAAAACTTGCATTGTTGGATTCCAAAAAATTTCTCTAAAAAAATGTAATTCGTCTACCTTTCAGCTTACTCCATTCATGATGTGAATTAGAGCATATACATACAATTTTAAATTGCATTTGAGATTCCATTTTATGTATAGGGTTAATGTTTAGTTGCTAGGAAAATATGTATCTCTTCTTTAATAGCTTTAGCAATTATTAGATGTGGATATTAGGTTTTTCATGGATAACAATAAATATTGAAACTATATTGTTTCCACCTGAAACAAGAATTTGCATTCTTCAATTTCTATATGAAGGAAGAGTTTGTCCTAACAAAAGTGAAAATCTACTCCTTCACGATTTCAATAGGTTATTACAAAGGATTACTTTTTATTTGTATCCTAATATAGGTTCAAGCTAGAGTTTTTGTTTTGTTTTGTTTGTAACTAGGGGAATCGGCAACTGGGGCTGGGCTGGTACTTGCGTGACACGGGGTCCAGGGATCCATTCCTGCTACCACTATACGCCTAGGTGCCCCACGCCTGCTCGCAAGACATGAGACACAGGTAAACCCAAATGGGATTTGATCTCGTGACCTGCATTTACAACAAGTGACTTCATATCAATCCAACGCCAATGAGCCACACCCGTTTGGGCTATAGGTTCAAGCTAGAGTTAAAAAAAACATAAGTTTTAAATAGCTAGGCCAATACTCTTTTTTTTTCCTTGAAGGTAATGAAACATATCACAAATTTGTTGTCAATTGACAATGAGGACAACTAGTATTGGCTGTTATATGCTTGTGTAGGCTAACTCATCACCATTTTTCAAGGAAAACCACACTACTTTAAATTACCAGTTGATGGTCTCTTACAGGGTAGTCTTCCACTCTTTCCAAGTCATTATCATGTTTCCTTACATTCGAGGAAGACAAACTCTTAGTCGATGAGAAGCAGTTTTAGGTCTTATTACATGATAAAAAAAGAGTAGTTTTAGCTACCTATATTATCGCCAAGATACACAATATATCATATTCTACATCATTGTTGAGGCTAGGTAGAGTTCATGTGGTATCAAGTATCCACTAAGATTAGTTCCAAACATGAAGCCATGATATTATACCTAGTTGTAGTTTTACCTCTTACCCAAGAGGCCAATACTACTAAAATACTACTAAGGTACTCTTTAAAAAAAAACATAATTATCAATCATATATGTTTTGGTGGTTCTAAACATGTGTAGGTCTAATCATATATATTTTGGTGGTTCTAAACATATGTAGGTCTACCAATGGTATTTTTGTTTTGAATCCATGGGGATCAATAACTAGTTGGGGTTACCTAAGTGAGGCCCTGGTTCAAACATAGTTGATTCCCACTATAAGTCAATAGCTTGCAAGCTAGTTATATCAATAACTTGTGACTTAGAAAGGTCTAACACATCCTAAAGCACACTCGTAGGGGCCTCTATCCTAGAGGGCATCTACCCTTCTATCCTTATCACATATAAAAACACGAAATCAAAAAGACAACGAAAAGGAGTCACCACCTAAACGAAATCGAATTGACAATGGAAGGGATAAGCTCGTATACTGAATCAGCCCCAAGGGTTAGCTCAATTGGTAAGACGTGCGCACACTCTCTCGGTACGGGGAGAGGTCACGGGTTTGAGCCTTGAGTCCTTCGGGGTTAGGTCATCTGTGAGGATGGCCGGCGGTTTACCACCTCTACCATCCACTAATGTGGGGAAGTATTGCTGGGTTTTCCGTAGAGATTTCCTCTGAAAAAAAAGCTCGTATACTGAATCGATTGGTAGTTTGATGCGATAATACCCCGAGTTAACAACATATGTATAAACATATTGCACAAACATGAAAATACAACAAATGAGGTAACAGTGAATCATTTTACAAACTCTGAAAACAACGATTTAAATATAAATAAAATCGCATGTTACGCATAAAAGTTCAAAAAACACACGGTAAACTATTAGACTATAATTACGCATAATCTTAAACTATATACTCTTGCAAAATGGGGCAACTTAAGTAATCAAGGACAAATATATATGTTAAAAACATTAGCAAAATCTGATATAAGTTACCATAGTTTGGAATCACGTAGAGTTATCAAGTTCAAAGTCATAAAGATAACTTCGCACGTATAAAAAGCTTGGCATCAATGCAGAGTTATGCTAGAAATTTATCTACTATGAATCGTCATTGACTGCAAAGTTTTACAAAGCATGGAAAACATGGAAAATGCATTTTCACGTATTGTAATAGAAAGCATGGAAAATTTATTATCTCACAGTAAATAACTTGCATTTGACATAGTCCTATAACATTCACAAGTTCCAGAAACTAAAGAGGCATTGAGGATGATTATCCAAGGAACTGCAGGAACAAGTAAATTCTACCTTATAAGCACCATAAAAAAATCATTATCTTCTCAAGCAACCTCCTTCCATAGCCCATCACTGCTCCTTGCTCCTACTGGTGCTGCATCGTTTAACATACATGCAACAACTATACATGTGGAGCTTTGAATTCCTCTAAAGGACATCAAGCCTTTGTAGGGACATGCCCTATTGGTGTTCTAAGAAGAGATTAAACATATTCAATGCATTCTCATTGATGAGATGAGCTTCATATGAGCTAAATTGTTTTTTCAAATTGAGAGTCGCTTGCATGACTATTTTTCAGAGCAAAACAATTTCTCATTCAACAACTGTTCAATAATTATTGACGGTGATTTGGGCCAACTCCCACCTATGATGGACAAACCTCTATATGCAAGAGAAACTCTTGGGAGGTGTTTGTGGACAAACTTTATCACTGTCATCATTTTGGAAACAATATTATGTCAAAGGGGCACTCTCCGACAGCTATTGACAAACGTCCACAATTCTACACCAACTTTGGAAAGTTGGAGCCTCCTGTAGTATAGGACTAATAGATTCTTGTCAAATTTTGACACAAAAACCCATCTCTTTGCAATGAACATCCTTTCAAACAATCATAACAATTGAATGCTCCAATTATTGGCTACGAGCATTGCACGATTTGTTGCATATTTCACCAATTGTTCTGATGCACAACAATATGACGACCATCAACTAGAAAAATAAATATTGCCAAGTGTTGGGTAATGAGTAATGTTATCTTGCAATTTATGGAGCAATTGAAGTAGTCATGCAAATCATATACACACCAGTGCCAATCTATCCCTCTTAAGTTTCCAACAAACTATGTTGTCATGGTATTTGATAAAATATTGGCCCTCCATGGGACCAATCTCAACCAAAGCACATACTAATTTCACCCATAAATCGAAGTAACAAGAAACAAATCCCACTCAAGATGGCTTGGGAATTAACTATCCATAAATCCCTAGGATTGACATTAACAAGGTCAACCATTGATAGTTAAATCTCGTTAGCTCACTTGGTCAAGGGACGGGCATTCTGTAAGGGAGACCTAGGTTCAAATCCCCTTCGGGTGAGTTAGTTGGGAGGAAACACCCAAAAATGCAACACAGTTGAAGGTTGGTGTGGCCCAGGCCGGGTTCGATCCCTGGGTGATTTTAACAGCTTAGATGCCTCTGGTTGCGATTATTTAGCCAATGGTAGAAATGTATTGGCCTTAAGTGACAAGCATTTCTTACAAACAAATTAATATCAACCATTGACATTGGTAACACTAAAAATCAGGGCTTTACCTTCACGACAATATCACACACTACAACATTAGAAGGAATGTGAATTGCACCATCATTCTCCTTCGATTGCTATGCAAAGATGGAAAACACTTCATATGACACACTTCAAAAAAAGGAAGAGGAACGCCTTCATTTTTTGTCTCTTTCACACTTAAAAATTGCATCCCTCAATCCTTTCAGTCCCCGTACCAATTGAAAATACCAATGTTGCTTGCCAATATAATTAGAGTCAAACTTGATCACTCTAATTTTTTTACATGTGTATACTTTCTTTTATGACAAATTAATGGACATTTCATTTTACTTTCCATCTATTAGAGTGGTTTCTATTTATTGCATGGGTTCCTTTTATAGCTTATTAGTATTTGCGTTATAATTTCCATAATCAATATACTTGCTTTCAATGCATGAACTTACATTATCTATACACACAACTTTCTCTCATTTTAATCATACGGAAGTTGTTTTCAGATTTTTCATTTCCCCTCGGGTATGCTAGTTATGATTTAATCAATGTTGTTTTTTCTTTTGTTTTAGTTTCATGTTTTAGGTAAAATTACATTATTATTTTCTTTATACATGATGTAATTATGATTTAATCAATGTTGTTGTTTTTTTCTTTTGTTTTAGTTTCATGTTTTAGATATAATTTAGGTTATTGTTTTCTTTACACATGGTGTAATTACGACTTAATCAATATTGTGCTTTTTTTCTTTTGTTTTAGTTTCATGTTTTAGGTATAATATAATTTGTTTGAGGTTAATATTTGTTAACACCATTATTTATCAAGAGGATAAGAAACCATGGTGGAGTAAGAAAGATGGTTGTTTGGATACTTGGATCAAAGGATATATCGTAAAAATGGAGCTATAAGCAAAATGTGATCAAGTCACCGAAGATCCTAGGCCACGACGGAAGAAGGAAGAAAATCAACGGCTGGTATTCTCTCCGCTCCTCGGAGATGCAAGGAGGATAAAAGTTTGACTGGGCACTTATCAGGCGCACAGATCAACGGCTGTCAGGTTGGTTCGAGCGGATCAACGGTCCATATCCAATCCGCTTCGTAAAATTGCATAGCGGTTAAAATGACACAATCCGGCGGAATCAGGTACAGGCTACTAGATCCAACGGCAGAGAGGCGCAGTCGGATCACATCTACGGTCGAGATTGATTCCGGAACCAGAACCTGCTCGAGCGATAAGCCTATAGCACCCAGCGGAATGAGTTACCCAGTGAGCGATCTGACGGTTGAAAATTGAAGCGAGTTAGATCAACGACTATTATGATTTTCAGAGAGTGAACTAGCGCGGTGGATAATTCCGAGGTGCTCAGCGGAATTTGGTACATGGCGTATGATCCGACGGTGGAGAGTTAAAGGGGTATCACATCAACGGCTGAGAACAATTCTGGGGATCAAAGCTGCACGTTGGATAAAAGAAAGGAGCCCAGCGGAATTCATTACATAGTGCTTGATCTGACGGTCGAAACTTAAAGGCGGAATTACCAACAGTTGGGATCGATTCCGGGGTTGAAACTTGCACGGGAGATAAGTCCCAGACTCCCAGCGGAATTCGGTACGTGTCACCCGATCCAACGGTTCATGATAAACAGCGATTTCATCGACGGTAGAAGATCATTCCGGGACGGAGACTGGCACGTCGTTTATCACCAAGGCGCCGGGCGGAACGGGGTACATGGCACACGATCCAAAGGCCAGAAATTAAAGAGAAATCAAATCTACGGTCTTGAATGAAACCGGAAAATAGAGGTGCACGGCAGTTAGGGATAAGTGGTGGTTGCGGAAGTTAATGCTGTCCACGTGGTGAATTGGGTGGTCCTATAAAGGCAGGGTTGACCACGCCAATGATTATTTTATTTTCTCGGGACCCGACGAAAAGGACCTGGCGATTTGGGGAGCTTCCATTTGTTAGTGCCCAGCACGTTCCGAACACGCGCCTCCACAGTGAGCCAGGTAGGACTTTATCCCTGTAACTCCTTCGTCAAATTACCATTATAAATTAAGAAATGGACCAAGGGAGCGAGGTTTGTGTGTCTGGTTGGGTCGCAGATGACAGAGAGGAATTCTTAGTAGACAGACACAGGGGCGTCTGCGACCCCTTCGTGTCCACTGGGAGCATGTCCGGCAGCAAAGAGAAATTGTGGTCTTATTTTTCACAGGGGAATGACGTTCTGAATGTATGCAAGTCTTTTTTGTACCATTTCTCCCTTGAGCAAACCCTCCACTTCCCTGAATTTGCCAAATGGTGCGCGGTGAACTATTCTCCCTCTCAAAGGATCATTGTGAGTAGGTCCGCGTCGAAAATACTGTGTAAAATTGATGCTTCGGTCGTCAGAGAAAACCTTAGTCTGCCCGAAAGCTACCCTGTAAATCGTGAGTCTGTAAATGAATCTGTCCTTGCCGAGTTTTTCAAAAATTGTGAAAGTGAAAATCGCTCTCCATTCCTGTCAAGTATCCTGAAGGAAGGTCAGTCCCTCGAAGGTCTTTTCTTACCTTACCCCTTGCACATTTTTAAGGCTGAGGTGCAACTGGTGATGTCTTTGGTCTGTCAAGTGTTAGGTCTAGACGATGATTGTCATATAGGTGATGTTACCCTTGGTTTCTTGTTAAAAATAAATTCTTTAAGCCCTAAGTCCCAGTCAGTCCCCGTGCTTAATTTAGATGAGTACCTTGCCGAAGCGATCCACCTTCAGTTGACAGAATTTCCCAAAGTCCAGTTCTTTAGGTTTCAAACATACTTACTTAACATGTTATTGTGCTCTAATGTTACTGAATTGAAATTCTTAAGTGATCTATGTTCTTCTGATTTGCCCAAGCAAATCAACATGGTCGAATTTTCCAATTCGATCATGTCCGAAATGTACAGAATGTTATTTGATGAGGACCTGCCCCTTGTCCTAGACGAAATGAGATACCTAATGCAGTCGTCACCTGAAGATCGGGTGGGGGACTGGTTCCTGTACAGAGGTTACACACTGTTAAGAATATATGGCTTTACTGGTCATCCTTATAGGCTACCATCCTTCTTGACCCCAAGGATTTTTGCACTAGAGTTCATGAGGCAGAGATTGTTGTCTGAGGAAGAGCACTTTGGTGCTTTCAAGAAATCCTCGAATGTTAAATTTCCATTTAAAGTCGGCCCTTTCATTTTTAAAGGTAAAGGTGCCCTGGCATTTGTAGAAAAGTTGATGGAGAATATGGATTTCATAAAAGATGTAAATATGAACTACGACCCCCACTAGGTGATCTCATTGAGAAAACAGGCAAACAAGAATAAACCATTTGAGCATCAGGCTATTGAGGGGCTAGCTGAAATGGCCAATTTGCTACAATGTACTGACAGGTCAAAGTCTGATGAAGAGACAACAACCCGAATAACAGAAGGTGCTGGTATTTTGGTCAAGAGGATTTTGTCTGAAACTGAGAGTATGGATGTAGACGAGGAGGGTCCCCATAAAAGGACAAAGCTTCTGCAAAGTGGCGAAATTGTAGATGAGGAGGTTTCTGATGGTTCCAAAAAAGGTGCCCTAGTTCCCCTGAAAGCAGTACAAGTAAGTCAATTCTCTTTTAAAAGTACAGAGGGTGATGTAGACAGTTCGGAATTATGCCACGTGTTTAAGTCCAAGGAAGACCTAAAGGCCAGTTACATGGAAAAGAGGAAACAGTCTATGGAGGAAACGAGAAATTTGCTCCCGAAGGTTAGAAGTTTGTACAGTTCGAAGACCTCTCTGGTCTCTGCTAGAGATGCCGAGAGGAATACTTTTAAAATGGCTATGGTAAGCGATAAGAAAATGGCTGACATGGAGATCCGATTAGACAAAATCAGCACTCCAAATAAAATTCAACTCCACAAACAGACCAGCGATATCCTCTACTCAGACTTACTACAATCCATGGTGAAGATTAGTAAATTACATGTTTTGATAGATAAATTGGAGATCCAGTTGAAACATGAGAAAGTGGAGAATAAAGCAAACGTTGTTCAAATTAAGAAGCTGCAGACAGACATTGCTAGTTCAGACAGTACACAGGCAGTCAAAAGGTTGTTAGAGGAAAATGATAATGCGCTCCAGGTCCTGAAGAAGAAACTGAAGATCTCAGGTACTGAACATGTTCAGTCATCTGAGTTGCTAGCCCTCCAAGAAGAAAAAGATAAAGTCCATCAGGAGATGATGGAATACAAAGGAAGAGCAGGAGAGATACAAGAAGAAAAAGAGAAGTGGGAAACCGAAAGGGAGGAGATGTTATCCCAAATCTCCTTGATGAAAAAAGATCAGAATGAAGAGAAAGAGATTATGGAAGAGTTGATGAGCCAGACTCCCACCGGCGAGGACCTGTCTATTGTAAATATCCAGAAGCCATTAGATGATTTCTCTACTGATGATTTGTTGGTGCCGATGTCCCAGGTGAGTCTGAAAGAAGAAGCAATCAAAGATTTGAAAGCAGAAAATAAAAAGATGAAAGCTGAACTGGCCAAAGTTAATGAAAGCAAAAAGCAAATACTGCAGGACAAGAATCAATTACAGAAGAAATTTAATGAACTAAAGGAAAAATGCATTGGGAAAGGCCCTCTCCAGGGGGCAAAACACATCATTTGGGATACCCTGTGTATAGAGATTACCAAGTTCAGGCACTATTTAAATTTTATTGATGATTTGAATATAATGATAAATCTGGCCCACCAGAGGATGAAACTAGTAAACGAACATATGGAGAAAAGACCCCTTGTTACGGCTCAGAACACATTAAATTTTCTAAATTCATTGTCATATCAGAAGTTGCAGGAATTGGGCATAAAGGACAGAGTGTCAATAGTGATGTGGGCAAAGAAAATCATCCATAACCATCACTTAATCAAAACGGTCCATGATAAGTCAGAAGGATTGTTGCTGCAGGTAAATAATTTTAAACAGGAGTTTAAAGAACTGTTCAAGGACGGATTGCCTTCTTTCTGGGATGGAGAAGGGCGCATGTTCTCACAAGAACATTATCATAACCTGCTTGTTCAGTGCCGCATGGATCACACCAAATTCAATTATTTAGAGAAAAACCTGACAGGAAAGACCATCGTGGATATGCTCACAGAGGATTTCGAGATTCTGCAGAAGTTTGCCATCATCGGGAGCAGATTGCCCAGAAAGTCCTATGAAGCATATATGGAGCTCGAGGTAGCTACTCGGGAAATGGAGTGTGACACCCCAAGTTCGGAGCAGTGGAAAGCTGTGGAGCGGTTTGGCAAGACAAAGTATATTCTCCATCCTTAAGAACAGGTGTCATGCGCTGAGGAGTTGATGGGGCAAAGACGTGGAGCTGATGGGGCAAAGATATGGAGCTGATGGGACAAAGTTTGTTGTCAAGTTGATTCGTACTTTGTGGTCTGTTAGGATTGGAGTTGCAACAAACTTCCTAGGGGTTAGGAATTCAGTTACAAACTCTAAATTAAGCGGATCATTCTGTTATTGATCTCCTTGTTGGAGCACCGATAATTTTATGTATAAATATGCATCTTTTTTAAGAGATGGGGGTTGGAACCCATCGAGTAGTGAATAATTTTGGAGAACATATCTGTTTTTGGAATGACAAAGTGAATGCATGAGAGTTTTGTCAGAGATTCATGTGTCGTTGATATTACAGTCTGTGCCTCTTTCTTATGTGATTGTATTTCCCTTGTGTAACATTCCATTCTGTTTCTTCCTCGTATCTGGAATATAGCGTTAGACGATTGGAATTCATATGTGTATGCTCTGGTCATCATTTCAGATATTATTTGATTTTTCTGCTAAAGTTGATATAGAACTCATCCTTGTTGATGCTCTGTATTAATGGGTTGTTTCTTCATCTCTTCTATTCCACCTGAATCAATTTGAATGACTGTGATGATATGATTATCTTGCCTTTGATGAATATCATGTATATGTCTTTGTGGTATTTTTATATTTGTATATGACTCCATGCCCAATGGTTATGTGATTGTTTCAGCGAAATACATAAATCTGTGAATGTTATTCTGAATCTGGTCTTGTTAAATCCTTATTGAGAGATCCCTCTCTGGAAGAAAATACCAGTTTCTTCCTAAAGTGGTTTTTCTGTTACCTTGGAGTATACCTTTTACAACCTGGGTACATTATGAGTGCTAAAAAACTGGCACCGTTTCCGGGGACGAAAGTGCTTATTTGCCCCGGGAGAATGACAAAGATTAAGAGAGATTTCTGTGGGCAAACAGGAATTTCAAAGACAAAAGAAGGTTGTATATTTGCCCTGGCGACTTCATTGTGAAATTGTTTCAGAATTCAAGGACGACATTCTGGCTTCAAGAAGACATACACGAGGTAACTCTGATACCGAAATCCTGAAGAGTTTTGAGGATCCAGAAAAGTTGTTTAAGAGAAAGAATAAAGAGAAGTTAGATTGCCCTTTGTTCGGCCCATCGTCATCACCAGGTTCCCATATTAATCCAGCATGGGAAGTCAATACTGCGCAGACCCTGTTAAGAACTAGATCTGAACCAGACCTAAAAAACACTGAGTTCATTCCTTGTGGATTGAGAGCTAGGTCTGAATCCGACCTCAAAAATACTGAGTCCAATCCTAGTAGGTTAGAATCCTATCTGTTAGATTCCCTCTGGAAGGACTTGCAACAAACCTCTAAAGCTGAAACAACAGCCTCCAAGCATTCTCAAAGTACTGCAGTTACTGTGAACCCACCCAGGCCAATGGCCGCTAGATTTGCTCCCTTGCGTTTGCCGGCTGTATTACATGATCTCCCCCAAAATTATTCTCAGAGGATTTCTTTATTTGATGGGGAAGGTGATATAACCGCAAAACAGCATGTTGCCAAGTTTCAAGATTTCATTGACTTGGAAGAAGTTGACTATCCTGATGTCAAACTGCGGTTATTTGCCCAAAGTTTGTCTGGGGAGGCAAAGAAGTGGTTTAAGGACTTGCCTAATGGATCTATAGCAAATTTTCAGGCCTTTCAAAATGCCTTTCTGGACAGGTGGGACGATAAACAGAACCCTCTGCAACTTCTATCTCAGTACAACAGTCTTAAGAAGGGGGTTTTGAGTCTGTTCATGAATTTTCAAGCAGAATCATGAGGGTTTACAACTCTATTCCTGAAGATATAAAACCTTCTCCTGCAGCTGCTCAACTGCATTATGCTGGAGCTTTTGATAATGATTTTGCATTTTCATTACGGGAAAGGAGATCGGCAACTCTTGCTTCCATGTTTACTGATGCCCTAGAAGTGGAGGCTAACATGATGGCTAGTGGGAAGATAAAACATAAAGACATGGACAGGAGGAGAAGGGAAGAAAATATGCCTTCTACTTCATCTTCTTCCGCTGATGTTAAATTTGAGACGATGTTGAAGACTATGGAAAAGTTAATGGATAAGTTAACCATGGATACTAGGCCCTTCAACAGGGAGCAGGGGGGTCCCCAAATCAAGAATCCAAATTTCAGAAGACCCAATCCCCCTGTCCCTCCCCAGAACCGGCAGAGGAATCCAAGAAACCAAGAAGAACAGCCTATCCGTCCGCCTTTCCCTGAAAATTATGTTGGTGATGAAGAAGATCCACCTGAAAATGAGATTCATCTGTTTGGAGAACAGGATTCAGAAATATATCTTACTGAAGAAGAACATAACATGTTTGCGCAGGAAGGTCCAAATGAAGAATTTGAAAATGAGCTCTATCAGAGAGGTTATTTGCATGCGATGGATGATGTGCAAAGGAAAATGAGACTGAGGAATAGGGATGTCCCCATAAATAAAGGGAAGGCAAATCCAAATCAGCCTTTCTCTAGTTCTTTGAATGAAGAAAAGGGGAAAGGACTACAAAAGGAACCCTTTGTGAGTAAAGAGGTTGAAAAGGAGGTACAAAGGGATAAAATAATAAAGAAGGCGACTCCAATTGATGTGGAAAAGAATGGTGCTGGTTTTAACTTACAGAATGAGCTTTCAAAACTAAAAATCTCTATTCCATTTAACGAATTATTGAGAAACACTGAATACAGAGATACTATCACCAAAATGATAAAAAACCAAGGAGAATGGCAGTCAGACATTTTAGAACTAAATGATGATAATCTTGCTATTTCATTTGGACCAAAAGTTGAAAATTTAGAAGGTGAAGAGGTTCCTCCTTTCTATTTAAGTCTAAATGTGCTCGACAAAGTGGTCCACAATGCTATGTTGGATTCAGCGGCATCCCATAATCTAATGCCCAAAGGAGTCGTGGAAAGTCTGGGATTGGAAGTGACTAGACCATATAAGGATTTATAGTCATTTGATTCCAAGAGAGTAAAATGCCTTGGTTTGATTAAAGACATGGTGGTGACCCTGAATAAATTGCCATCTAAAACTATAGTCATGGATGTGGTGGTAGCAGATATTC